>LS047578.1:0-11345 GCA_900241095.1 Acartia tonsa | reverse complement strand
CACCCCCCAAATCACAAAAAAAATAAAACCCCGTTTTCATAAAAAAAAAATATTAAATTGGAAAAAATTTTTTTTTTTCCCCCCCCCCCCCCCCCAACAATTTCAAATTTTCCCCCAAAGCTTAAATCTTTTTTTTATGAATAGAGTATTTCCCATGGTTCTAGATGAAAATAATTGCAGAATTAAGGACAAATTTTATCATAAACAATCCACAATCCATTAAACATTAATATTTAATCCTTACTTTCTTACATCAATAATTTGTTTCATTTTAACCTTTCTTTAAAGTTTAAAAATTTGATTAAAAATCTGCTTAAATTTCATCTGCTCTTATTTGCAATTTGTTGAACACTTTCCCCTAAAACATTTGCTATAAAATATGTTAAAATTATCCTATAATTTCCCACTGCAACATTTTTAGCAATGATTTATCCTTTATTTGATTAAAATTTATTTAATACTATTTACTTTTCTCATTTAAAATATCCCCTATCTAATTTTCTACAATTATTTTAACCAAAACCTATGTAATTATCCCTAACTTAAAATTGAAACCTAAAAACTTGAATATTTCTTTCTTAGCAAGTTAGTCATTCTTGTTAATTCAATCTTATCTACTTTAGTTGCGCAGTTATTGTTAGTAAAGCATTTAAGCAAAGTTATTGATATATAAATAAACCAATCTTCTTTCATATAAAAAATAGACGAAAAAATGTCTTTGCCATTTATGTATATAAAAAAACAAATAGAAATATATAACATAATTGTTTTAAGACACTGCTATTATTTCTCTACCCTTCCACTTTATTTTTGTTCCTCCTATTATTTTGCTTTCCCTAAACCATTGTTTCAACCAAAAAAAAACTATATGGGCTGTAGCTGAGTACCAACCAAAAATTAGCGGTTTCTTGTGTAAAATTAATGTTTGTCTTGCGCAAATATATTTACTGTTAACTAGATTCTAATTACTGGACCCTACATTTATGTGCTTTAGCTTGAAAAATTAACATTTTTAGCCCAGTAATTGGGAATTAACAACCTACCAGGGCATAATTAAGAATCTGGGCTGAAGACTCATGTATAATATGGCCGACTTTTTGATAATTATTCTAATAGATAAAAAATCTTATTGAAAAGATGCTTTAAAGAAGAATGGTTTAACAGGTTGTACAAAAAGTCATGAATTTCAATTTTCTGTTTCAAAATATGCTTAATAAACAAAATTCTTATATAGTCATTTTTTTTTATTTTCCCAAAAAATTAGGCATATTTTGTAACAAAATTATGAAATTAGAAATTATACTGAAGAAAAATTGTTTGATATTTAAAATTAAAGGTTTTTCATGACTTTAAGTTCATCCCGAGGTAAAGATACACTACCGGTACTTGTAGTCTGGATGTTCCTTCATGTGGAGGGCTCTCAGCCGCTTCGCCTCGTCGATGAACGGCCGCTTCTCAGTCTCTGACAACAGCTTCCACTCTGCGCCCAGCCTCTTCGAGATTTCAGAGTTGTGCATTTTGGGGTTCTCCTGGGCCATTTTGCGGCGTTGGCCGCGCGACCACACCATAAAAGCGTTCATCGGCCGTTTCACCCGGTTGGGGTCTTTGCTGTCGTCGATAGCACCCTTGGGGCCGCCCATCCCGCCGGGGCCCTTGATGTTGTTGTTGTGCGGCGGTGTCGGAGAATCGCCATCATCGGACTGCTCGGACATTGTCGGCGATGACTTTGGTATCATGGTCGTGCGGGCCTTGTACGGGTCAGGCGGTGAGTGGGTCTGGTGGCTGTATGGAGAGTAGGGGGAGGAGTACAAAGATGATGGTGGATGACCGGCCAACGACCCAAGGGAGGACAAAGCTCCGCCCATAGAGTGCGGCATTGAATACCTATCATAAGCATCTTTGCTGCTTTTCATTTCATTGTCCATAATCATGGAGTGACCGTACCCCGTGTAGTCGGGATAACTGTCATATCCGTCCCGCAGAGCGGCGTATTTGCGGCCGTCATCTCTGTCCGCCGGATGGCTGTAGTATTGGAGGGCATCGGGGCCGGCTGGGCCGCCCTCCTCAACGCCGCACACCGGAATTTTGCTAGTTGTATACGCAATCTTGAAATAAAATAAAAATTTGGACCACCAAAGGCCGGGAGAGGCTTTTTAGCTGTCTTTCTCGTAATCAGGGGGCACTTTCAACTAGTTCCTTTGCCGCACATTCTTAAAACGCCCTTAGTATTCTTTAAAGTCACAGATTATTATAAAGTTAATTCACTATGTCGCACTACATACATGTGTTATTATTATTCATATAGAAAGATGGTTCTGCGACCCTCAGACAAACTTTAATTTAAACTTCAAGTTTCCAAATTGAATAATAATAATTTTTCTATTCTAGTTCAGAAATATACAAACATATATGTAAACTAATTTCTTAAGACAAGAATAATGTTATCCATTGTGTAGTAACTACACTGTATCTGGTGGGGGGTGTCTCTGGTGTGTGTGGTATAGGACAAGGTGAGTGCGTCACTGTATATAACTGAATTGCAGCCTGTCTTCAACTGGATGGACTGCGGAGACAAAGGGTCGGCACCAGGAGGGAGTACTGCACACACACACACTCTCTCTCTCTCTCTCTGAAATTAGAGGAGAGGGGTAATATTTGGAGGCAGGGATAATCTACTAATTAGACAGGAAAAGGGAAAGATGTGTTCCTGGGTTCGACCCCTTTTCTCTCCTATAACCCACCCACCCTCTTCCCCCTTCCCTTTAACGACAAAGCCCTAATATAAAATCGCGGTAAAACCCCCGGATTTCCCTTCCCTAGTTTCGCCTACTTTACTCTCTCACACTAAATCTCTCTTCCTACTCTCCCCAAAGCATGTTCATTTCTCAATTCCCCTTCCTGCCCCCTCCCTTCCACCCCCCAGGCCACGGTAATATACTGATTGACATAGACTTAAGACGGAGAGAGAGAGAGAAGGACAGAGGAAAAGAGAAATGGAAAGAGGGGGATAGAGGGAAGAAAAAAAGGGGATTAAAAGGAAGAAATTTAAGCCTAAAACCAATGCAAAAGCCTAGAGTAGGGCGGGCACACACACACCCACACACACAAATATAAGCACTTAAACACAAACACACACACAAATATACACAAAAAGACATGCATATAGTCACACACACAAACACACAAAAAATGTTTTCTATTCACACTCAGAAACTTATAATGTGTGCATTAAAACTGCATTTATTATAAAAAAAATCTGCATGTACACATTTTTAAATTAATGATTTTATTTTTATCTAATTTGTATAATATATAAGATAAAGAATGGATTAATTTATATATAGAGAGGGTTAATTGAAATTGTTTTTCATAATTATAGTAAATCTATAGCAGATATTTAAAAAAAATAATAAAACTTTTCCAGGAAAACTGTACACTTGTCTTAGACAAGATTCTAGGCATTTTTGGAAACCATAAAGACTTTTTTTTGTGAACTTTATACTAAGCTTTTCAAAATTCGTGCATTTAAAAATACTATAAATTAATTAGGTAATGGGAGGCTGGTAAGGGATTATAAGACTTTTTTTTATCTATTATTGTAAATAAAAAATAGAAAAGGTTTATTTCCAATCAAAACAATAATATATAACTCTTTTTAATTCTAAATTTTAAAATGGGTTCAATTTCTACAAAATTAAATTCCCTCGCTTTTAAAAAAACTAACAATTAAAAGATTTTTTGTCATATTTGTATAGTTTCAAATTCATGGTTCATGTTAGTAAGTCAAGGACGTCCAAGGGGTAAGGGGGTGTCTATCTCCCCCACCCAATTTAAATTTTGTCAAAAAGCACCCCTATAATTTTTAGAAATACGTTAGATTACTTCCATCCCCTTTAAAACCTTCATTTTAGCCCCCCCCCCCCAACAAAAAAAGCTTGGACGTTTTCTTGGCACACTGGAAATTTTTAATTGTTTTCCACTTTTAAGTGCTACGTTGCTAATATGGATATGAGCATACTTGTTTATTATTTCTTTTTATTTTCGCCAAAATATTAATCTTTTTTGGTTTCTTTACTGAGTAAAGTTTATATTTACAAAATAAACTTATTTTTCTTCATATATTAGTTGGAACTCTATAGAGATAGGTAGAGAAATGTTACTTTGCGAAAATTAATTCTTCTTCTATAATACAAAGTAGAACGATGTCTGTCTGTTTGTACTGAAGGATCTCGCTAACCGCTTAACCGATCGGGTTCTTCTTATTTTTTACTTAGATAATTTAAAGCCAAATAGAAATTATTAGAAAATTATAGACAAAATTTAAAGTGCCACTAGAGGCATCTAGGGGCGTAGTGTTAGTTTATCAAAAAGTAGTAAGATTTTTGTTTGGTTGTCTATGAGGATCTTGCTAACAACAGAATTATTGAATTTTCTTTACAATACATTTATGGTTTTATGCTAATATATTTTTAAAGTTAAGTTTTGGATGGTTTTAGGCCTTTTTCTGCTCAAAATAAAGAGCCCATAAATGTCTTCTCTTTCGTGTCAAGCAAATAGCTTAAAACCTTCAAAGATTTGATGCTATGCTTCCCTAATAATAGTTAATATATTATCCAGCCGTCTTAGAAATCTTATTGGATGAATACATATTTGAACATAAACAAATCACAATACATTTTGTTTCATAAGGATTATGAACTGACTGGAAAGAAAGGTAAATGTAAAAAGATTTTCTTAACTTGCCTTATCCCTTTCCTTAGCAAGATATTAAGCGAAAATATCTAGATCCAGCTCGATTTCTAATAAGAGCTTTTTAAAACGAAGATAGTAAAAAAATCACCAATAAATTAAGAATCAAAATTGTTTTAATTAACATTTATTTTCAGATTTATATTTATAATACAAAGTAAAACGATGTCTGTCTGTTTGTCTGTCTGTTTGTTTGTCTGTCTGTCTCTTTGTTTGTAGCGAAGGATCTCGCTAACTGCTGAACCGATCGGGTTCTTCTTTACAGGGTAGCTTCTCATAGGTCCCGGGAAGGGACATCCCTAACCCCCCACCAAAAAATGAAAATTACCCCCCTCGAAAAAAATTTAATTTTTTTTAAAATCTAAAACACGAAAAATTAGTTTGTTAAAACCTCTTGGGGCAGAGCCCCTAGAGGCTAGGGGCGAAGCCGCTAGTATTTAATAAAATAAAAATAAAAAGTCCATGTGTGTCAAATTGTTATTTGATATTTGATTCCAAAATGAAATATGCAAAATGTTACCTTTAATAGCAATAAATTTAACTATTTGGAAAGTTTTTTATATGCTGATTTAACTCATTTCAAACCCATCTGAAAAAAATATTAGCTATCATAGGTAAAACAATAAACTTTATCACACCGATAAATCCTGAAGTAATGAATATATGTTGCTTTTTTAATACCAGTATAAGAAAATGTGTCTAATCATTAGTTTAAAATTTATTTTTCACAAGAAAAATTATATAGAATTTCTACGTGTCTAAAGAAGTGTTATTTAATCGAGTTTATTTTTATAAGATATATTGCACAATAAATTGGCACATATTGCCAATTTATTTTTAAATGCGGAGTTTTTTTTTTTTTATAATGTTGGTATATCGGGTTGTTCCTTCGTACCCCATTGTTAACTCTGATTAAAGATTTATATATTATATACATTTATAATCTTCCAATTATTTTTTTCTAAATGCATGATAATTCCTGTGACTATGACAATTAAAAGGACAATAAAGATTAACATATATTCAATTAATAATGTTTTAACTATTCAATTTTTAATATCTATATTAGGGTTGGGCCGGATATTCAGCTTTGACCGATATCCGGCAATATTATCTTTCATATTATACAACAAAAGTCCCTGTTAACAAACCGTCACAAGCATTATTTGAGTTTGAGTTTTACTTACTAGAGGAAGTAGAAGTAAGTCAAATGGTAGTAATGGTTTATTAGATTTATTGCTTAGAAGTAGGATCAACTTACAAATAAGTCAGATATCCGGTATCCGGCTAAATATGTATCTGGTCCAACACTAATTTTAATCCTATCTATGTATATCCTATAAGCTTATTCATAAGCATATGCCTCCCATAGGATTGGAAATCAATATAATGCATTACAAATAAATCCTATCTTGCATATTTATCCATTTTCACATGTAAATACTTATCATTCACCCATCCCGGGAGAACGATTTTGATACTTATTTGTAATAGACATCAAAGCTTTTTAGAGTAACTTGTATTTGCAACTACAGCACCCCCTTTTAGCCACACCGCTTGGACGACTTTGATATTTAGTTTGTTTACTAGGAGAAATAACACCCTCTTGATAATAAATTCTAAAATTTTATAAAAAGAATTATAAAGAGTGCCAAATAGTTTTGTTTTGGTATTCTTAAAAACTTTTTATTGGTACTTAGTATACCTTTGTGATATTAGCAACGTAATTGATAAAACTATGATTTTGGTATTTAAAAAGATATCACATTGAAGCAAACTGTTGGGAAAAACTATTTGTCAGAAAACCTGTTCTTTTAAAATTCTAAATCTAAAATTCTTGTTTTGAAATGGGTACCTTATCCTAACATCTGAGGTGGATTCTTAAAAAAAAATTTCCCACTAATCGCTTAGTGGGGCAAAATTGTTTTCGTGATAAATCTACTAAAATCACATTAAAAATCTACAAAAAAAAATAAAAAAAATCATAGAAGGGTTATGAACATATGATTTTATTTAAGTTTTGTAGAATTTTATGTGATATTGGAGGATTTTTCACGAAAACAATTTTGCCCCACTAAGCGATTAGTGGAGCAAATTTTTTTAAGAATCCACCTCAGTATATTATATATAACCTACCATTCAAGGGCATAAGGGACCAAAGTATTTCTTTTATTAATATAAAATGTAAGATAATTCCTACCTTATGACCACACCATAGAATGACACCTTACAAGCAAACACGCACACACAACAGTAAGAATTTCTACCTTGACAGGAAAAGAAGCCATCATACCATACCTGGTGGCCACAGCCCATATCACTATACCAAAGTAGACCCCACCATGCACACACGCACAACAGTAAGAATTCCTACCTTATCAGGAAAAGAAGCCATCATACCATACCTGGTGGCCACAGCTCATATCACTATACCAAAGTAGACCCCACCATGCACACACACACACACACAACAGTAAGAATTCTTACCTTATCAGAAAAAGAAGCCATCATACCATACCTGGTGGCCACAGCCCATATCACTATACTACAGTAGACCCCTCCATGCACACACACACACAACAGTAAGAATTCTTACCTTATCAGGAAAAGAAGCCATCATACCATACATGGTGGACACAGCCCAAATCACTGCTAGGATTCCCTAAATACAAAATTGACTTTGTGGTCATTTTTAATATATTTTTCAGTATGGCTGCGAAACCGAATAATATCCGCTGCCATACTGAAAAATCATGTATAGCATCAGGACTAACAAAATGGGTTTTAATCTTATGATTTTTCATTTTAATATCCGCGAGAGCTGTCTATAATATGATGCGATAAATAACTATTCCAGGCATCGGGTCAACAAAACTGGTTTTGATACTTTTACATTTTATTATCAGCAGAAACCTGTCTTTAACATAATGCGAAAAATTACTTTTTCCACTATGAAGCAAGTGTCAACTTTGTAGTATGAAACTTCCCTACTAAAGTACTGAAAAAGTATTCTTAATTGATAAAAGAGAAATTGTGCTTTTTTCTATCTATTGTAGAATGAATAGTTAAATACATTATGTATGAATAAATATAAACATTTTCTTATTAATAAATTATGCCGAGAAAACAAAGGCGTTCCCTCAATTCACAAATTTTCTTTTCATTCTGCAAATTGCACATTAGTAAGTTTTGTACTAATGTCATATATTCGTATCTGATATATTATGAAAGTTCATTTTCTAATTTAAGCAGGGCCACATTTTTAAAGTTAAACGAGGCGTATACTTTTTTCACTGGATAAATTTTTACAAATTTGCAGAAATGGTTGAACACCTTGTGAAGAACTAATCAAGAATAGCTCATTTACACAACAGGAGTTCAGTCAGGGATATCGTGGACGGTCAAATTGAAAAAAAAAATTCTATAATCCCAACTCTTCAAGATACATATTGTCTAAGTCAGATGACCAACTTTCATTGTACATTTTAAAACAAAAATGCAGCTTATGGTTCCTTATTCTTTTAAATAATCTATTAATCTTATCGTATGTTATCATATTATCGACATGAGGCCATAGACATATTTGGATACAAATTTTTTCACAATTTTCTTAACTTTTTTAATAGCTCATTTACAGTATAAGTTTAGTTAATTATGATAATGGTCTAAGCATAAACAATCATGAATAGGCAAACTGGATAATAAAAATTGTACAAGAAAGAATGTGTTATATCAATGAAAATTGTAATATAATCAATAATCTATCTATGTTATGTATTGCATACTAGCGGTTACGTCCCAAGATGCCTTCTTTTAAAACTATGTTAAAATCAGCTGTTTACTAAAAGTATTTTTTCACCGCTAAATGGTTTTATTTATGTTTTATTTTGTTTTTAGCTGTTTACTAAACATATCCACTAGGCAACGTTTTTTTATATACTTTTGGCGAGTTCTCTTAGGAGGGTGGTTGTACGGTTTTACCCTACCCTTTAATAGTGTATCGGCAAGGAAGCTGTCCTTGTGTCCTTTGTGTCATGTACTATTGTGAAAAGTCTCATACCTATTAATCCTTACCTTGGAGATGGTGAGGACGACATTTCCTTACTCCCAGAGAAATCAAAAAGTGCGGCATTGTTAGTGAGATGCATGTTGGGGCTCCGATGAGCACATTTTCTTTTGTTAATCAGAGAATGCACACAATATGAAATGTATATTGATTGTTGTTGAAAAAATCATATGTGTATGTTAAAACCCACCTGTAATAAAATCCTGCTTGCACGGAACGTGACCAGGTAATGATTTATTACATGCGTGCATTTTATTCGGAAAATGAAAAATAAATTATTTCTTTTGTTTTGTTTAATAAAAGGCAAATCGTACCTATGTAATATGTTAATTATATTGTATTGCGTTTAAATAAATTTTGTATTCGTTAAACATTGGTTGAATTTTAAGTATTTCATTTATATGTATTATTTTATTTCATGTATTTCATATATTTTAGATGAAACAGTTTTCATTCTTTGAATAAAAGAATTTGTAAACTACTCAGTCATTCATCTGTCGGACAGTATCGGGGTGATTTATCTATCAGCAGATTAGACTGAACAAAAGATCTCGATTTTTGGTCATATGCAGAAACAATTAGCTATAAACCTTCCCAGGACCTATGAGAAGCTATACTGTAAAAGGATATAGGTTATTAATAATTTTAAATAATAGGAACGATTATGTCAAATAAGAAGAACAATTTCAACAAATGAGAACAATTGAAGTAAAAATAAGAAACATGTAGTTAAAATAATGTAAGAAAGAATATTTTAATAATAATTTTACCCTGGGAGTAAGGGAGGGGAAAATGGATTTAATAATCAATTTTTAGAAGTCTCAGACTTTGGGTACTGGCTTAAAGGGAATGTGCAAGAATTTAGCAGTTTCTGACTAAGTTTTGGTACTAGCGCATGAAATGCCGCTACTTATTGTGTTAGTTTGAATATAGCAGACATAGAGTAGTTTAAATATAAAAGTTAAGAATACACGGTCCCCTTCCCATACTCTCTTTCACTCCCCTCTCCCCCACCTTCCTTTTCTAAAGCACACTATAGGGAAAGGGAGAAGGGGGGTTGGGGCAGGATAAAAAGGGCAGGCAGGCATGCGGGACATATTCTTGCCCAGCTAGCTAGCAATTGGCTGGGTCTTATAATCTTGTAATAAAAAATCACACCATTAAACCTCAATATATTTCATCAAAAACAAGTTGTGATTTCACTTTGCATGACGCTATGGAAATTTATCATTCTGGGCAAGAATATAACCCTACACGCCTACCTGCCCCTGTTCATATCCATTGCCCCTTGCCCCCACCTCTCTTTTCCCTTTCCTTGTCATCTGTAGAGTTCCAGGGAGATTTTTTTAGTAATTAATTACAAAATGGTTACATCAGTCTGATATACTAGTAATATAATGTTCAAATGATTGCTTTTTTTCTTAGTTTATAGTTCATTAAATTTAATTAACAATCCCTTTACAATTTCCTCCAAATTTTCTGGATTAATCTAGATGTCATGGCCTTTCTTTGAAAACTCTTGAATTGAATTAATTGCCCATTGTCCCTTCCCTTACTCCCTGAATTTTACCAAAGCATATAAACAATTGCCAAGCGAGGGATGCGTATTCAGTGAACTCCAAATGCATTATAGACCAACCTAAAAGTTTTTTTTTTTAAATTACAATTAAACAAAATAATCACCTTTTGACGGGCAGACGGAATCATTCTGGAAGCAAGATAAAATCAACTTAGATTAAAAATTTATAGCGATAAAATTGGATCATTTTTTATTTTGAAAAAAAAATATGTTCTAATACTTATAAAACATTTTTCTAATAAAAAAGTAATTAACAATTACATTTTTTTCCAACAAGATAAAAAAGTAATAATTGTAACACCATGAGGATGGAAAATTAAAAGAAAGATTCCTGTTATACTAGGACTATTTTGGTGAAAAACAATATAAATTGTAATTTTTTTTTGATCTGTTGACTAATATGATCTAACATATGCACTAGTTAAATTTTCTAGTATTAGAGACTATACCCCTAGCGTTTAGGGGCTCTGTATTGGAAGTGAGTGCGAAGAATAGTTAAAACCATAACAAAACTTAAATCTAAAAACAAAATAGCCTAAAGCAATCAGAGGAGCTATGTAAAGCTTACATAAATTAGAGGACCCTATCGGTTAGTAGTTATTGAGATCTTAAGTAAACTTTATATAAAAGTAAATATTATAGCAATGACGTTACAACTTTCATTATATGTTGATAAAATAGTAGCTTACAAGCTTAATATGAAACTACAATAAATATCTATCCAATCCAATTTGTGTGGAAATATTGGCAGTTGATTTTATTTCTTTTCCTGACTCTTCGAATCTTTTCTCCATTTGCATCAATGATGGAGGACTCAGTACTGCTGTTACGCCGCATGAAATATCGTCGGCGGGTACACACAGACTGTATACCTAAAACAAGGATGACAACATCCATAAAAGCGAAGCACTGAAACGGTAGGACAAACGGACATGAACACTTTTATAGTGT
>LS047568.1:4703-17775 GCA_900241095.1 Acartia tonsa | reverse complement strand
GTGGTGGTGGTAAGGTTTCATAATAATACGCTCTTTTGTCTTTTCTCCAACCACTTACATAACCTCCCTGCCCTCACACCCCTATGAAAGCTTAAAAACATGAACAAATGTATATATAAATTTATATTGGCTAATGGGACACTCCTTTTTTATTTTAGAAGCAATTTTCAGTAATTAAATAAGCAAAAATTATCTCTTTTTTTGGGTAAGAATAAATAAAATATAAACAATTTTTAAATACAAAATTGTTCACTAATTTAAACATATCACAGACCATATACTGAAAATAGAAAAAGATCCTTCCCTCCAAACCTTTTACTATAATAGTTAGAGGAAATGTTGGATCAGGACTGGCTGTCTTCAACATTTTTTTATATAATTTCTTCAGACAAAGGAGCAAGTGGGGGGGAGGGACTGGAGAGTAATTCATTGCCTATGATTGTCATATCACTGCAACCTTGCACTGCACATTGCAAATGCAAAGAGAATAAAAAAAAGAAATTTATACAGTGATTTTATCAACTATTCGCAGAAATAAATCACCCTCCCATTCTTCATTATATTTTTGCACAAATATAACACTAATGAAATAAATTCAAATTGCTGGAATTAAAACTACATCATAAATTTTTTATAAACTGAATATTGTCCCTTTACAAGTTAGCCCAAGACTCGACCCTATATCTTGCAAAAAATATGAATATTTCATCCACAGAGAACAGGATTTTACTCTCAACTCTGTGTGCGTTTTTTCTGTGTGTTTCTGTGCGTTTTTCTGTGTAAATGTGTTTGTGTGTGTGTGAGCAAAATTTAGGATGGGTAAACGGTGTTTAATGCATTACAAGGTGCAATTCTGCTCTATGTATTCATGCAACTAACTTTTATTGCAGTAAACAGTAGCACAGAAAAAAAAACACTCAAAATTTCAAAATTTTGCAAAAGCAACGTTTTCACTAAATTTAAGATAAATGTGAAATAAAATTAAATTGGGTCAGATAATATGGCTTCTCTATAACTAGAGTCAGTCCGTATATATTCTTTATGTTCAAACATAACACTAACATAATTGAAAATACCCACTAAAACAATTATTGTAAATTATTAGTTTAATAATCCAGATAATTTTTATGTGGGAAATTTAGTGTAATATCTAGTTCAACTTGAAATAAATAGAAATGTATAATAAGAAGACACAAAAAAGCTTTAAAAAGTCTTCAAAAAGTGTTAAGGCTGCTCTGTAAAAAGACGTAAAAAGGTTGTGGGTAAAAAAGAAATAGCGGATCGAATCCAGCGTTAAATGAACACAAAATACTTGCCAAGAAAAACAGTCTTTTTATATAAGTTTGATGTCTTTATATTCATTTAGAAATTTTGTTTTGTTTAAAACAAGGACAATTAAACCCATGTTGCTCGAAAAAAACCCTTATTTAAATAGAAAATTTATGTGTTTATTGCGTCGAATCAAAAAACCAAAATAATTACTCAAAATTCACAGAATTGATTCTGTCAGACAGACAGACGAAGGACAATCGGAAAGACTTGAAATTTAGCTTCGCTGCTTTAAGCTTGCAATTAAAATAATTGAAAATTTAGATTACTTTTTCATTAAAGAATTAAAAAGGTAAAAACTTGCTACTGTCAGAACATTGTCCTAGTTATATGTAAAAGTTATAATACGAATCATGAAATAGATAACATCTAAAAATACACTTTTTTGGCATGTTTTTTTTAATGTTAATACATTCAAGTATGGGACAAAGATTTTAAAAAAAATTTAATCATGCAATGTTTGATATAATTAAACGTGTACTGTATAATGGCTAATTTTCACAGTAAGGTAAGAACAAGGACAAATATATATGGAGTATGAATTTGCAAACATTACATAATTTGTGTGGAATATGTCTAAAAAATATGTCCCTCTCTCTGGTACAAACAAACATAGAACTATGATTGATAGTATTCTTCACTTCAACTATGGCTGTGTGTGTGTATGAGTGTGAATTTGTGTGTGTTTGTGTGTGTGTATGAGTGTGAATTTGTGTATGTCATTCTTGAAAACCAAAGAATTTGTTTGCAACGTAGCTACTTTACAAATTACACCTTTAGTCAAATCCCCTTCAATTTCTCCAAGTAAAGTTTAAAAAAGGTTTTAACTACTATTTTTCTTAATTTTAATATAAAGGTTAACTAATCAGAATTAGGGAAAAGGTCCATGGAATATATTTGTAATTTTAAGTAGCTTAAAAATATTGGTTTAAAGATTGGTAGAATGATTAATCCATATTGAATATTAATATTAAATACATGAACATAATACTAATAAAAAATCTTTAGTATATTTAAAACAGTGAATTGTAAGTTTCCAAGCTTTCCAAAACTCAATAAAAGAAAATTTTAAAAAAATAATTCATGTAAAATGCTGATCTTGTTGTTGATGTAAAAGCCTGGTACAACTCGGGTCCAGAGGGCAAGGCAACACAAAAGAATTTTCAAAGAAAGGTTACCACACAGAGTAGGGGAAAATCAACACCTCAGTTTTTAAAAATATTTTCATTCGTTTTTTTTTGTTTTAATCAGAAAATATGGCCCAAATAATGACTATCTTGCATCACAATATTCAGATTTGCTTATAATTGACTCTACTGTTCTTTTTTAATTAGTGTTATAATTTTTCTTTTTTATATGGCATATATCCCCACGAAAATGATGTTCTTTAGTTTAAAAGGGAAACAAATATTTTTAAAACTTTGCCAATCTAAACCAAATTTAACCAAATAAAAAATTGAATTATGAATTACCTCTTTGTTGTGAAGTGACTAATGTTGGTTTAATGGCTAGCATGACAAGGAGAGCCTGTGCAGACAGCCAGACCCACATCCTAGCACTACTGGGCACCTTAAGGCCCATTTTGCAAGGCTCTATACACAGGAAGGCCTACTTGAAGAGCAGTGCCTCTAGGCCTTACTAAACTAGTTGTTCTATGTTCCTGACAGCCACATCAAGTTGTTGTCACTCAATATCACTTTATTTCTATCACTGTAAGTTTTTTCCTCACTTAAATGTCCTCCTGTCCATCTTGAAAATGCGCATGGTGGTTATTCAAATTCTGAAATATATAAGAATATTAGTATACACAGGAATAAGGTATAACCAACAAGATAAATAAATCTAAAATAATATTTGGGGCAAATATAAAGGTCGTCAAATCTACTATTTGTTGCCCTCAAATGATAGCTGAAAATTACGTATAGGGTTCATAATTTTTTTCTCGAATTAATTTCGTTGTTGGTATAAGCTGAGTATAACATATGTTTTAAGTGCATGTATAATTTGAAAAGGAGAAGACTGCCTATTGGGCCGATACCAATATCTATAATAGAAAATAAAAATAATGTTTTTATGTTTATCTGTACATCATTAGGTAGCTTAAAATCACGCTAACTTATATGAAATTAAGATTTTCTTTTCCTAGAAAATGCCATGGTTTTAGGCTATTTTCTTGAAAGTAGGACAACTCACCTCCACCGAATCAAACAAAAAGAGCAACAGTGCATGAATTTTATAAAAAAAATCAATTGTTTAGGGCCTTGTGTTGGGGCAAAGTCCCTCGAGACTAGGGGCAAAGCAATCAGAAGATAAAAGATACATGTATAAAGAAATGTGTATGTATGTATCTTTATGTGCGTGTAATAGAGTTTTCAGGAAATTACCTACAATCACAATTCCTCCTAATTTCGTATAATTTCCATAATTTTTATGTTTTAAACACAAACACTCGCACACATAAACCACACACATACACACACATACACAGAAACCACACACTCACAGGCACATGAACACAAAGTTAAACACAAAAAAGCAGCTAACTTAAAAATGTTTTAAAACAAAAATAATTTCACCAAATGTGCAGACTTTAATTCAAACTAAAGGGGCATGGCGAATCTTGAACAAAAGACTAATTTAAATTTGAAATTAGTGTTTTTAATAAGAAAATTCTAGACATATGTATGTAAAAATTTATGGGTGTGACTTGAAGGCAGCAATTTAGTTTTAGTTTTAGTATGTTTGGGATATTAATTCTTTATGAATCATTAAGAGTCTTTGTAACAAGCTTCTGGGAGAGTAGGGAAGGGGGGAGGGTCCCTAAAGGTAATTTTTTTCATTTGGAAGAAAATTTGTTTTTTGGAGGATAGAGGGGTTTGGAGGGTTGATTGATTTACATGGACCATATTACTAAAGGGCTGAATTAAATACTAAACTTATATGAAAATTATCTTATTTAAAAAATAGTATGGGTTCAATTAAAAATCCTATCTTTAAAACAAACTTTTTTTGATGGAAAATTATAAAAGTTAAAATGACTATTGCGAATGTGAAACCTCAGATTAAACCGTAAGATGTTATCAGCCACAGAAAAAAGGTGAATAATCATATCATTATACTTTTGATTGACTGAGTGGGTAACTGTTAGTCCATGCTTGTCTTTAGTTAAAAATGCAGGGAGGGAGGGAACATTGGGCTGTTTATTACACTAGTCCCCAAAGCCTAATAATAACGTTTTCTTATTCGTTGGATTAACGATCTTCAGGACTATATTTTTGAATTTTTGATTTAGTTGATTGTCCCAACGTTTCAACCACTAATTGTAATCTACAGAAGGGTTAATTTTGAGTATCATCATTGGAGATATACATCAATTCATCGTCAATTGTCTTATCCCTTTAGATACCTGTAAAAAGGTGTGTGTGTGTGTGTGCTGTACTTAACAAAAAAGAAGACGAATGGTTGATGATGTTGTTTGCCAAAACAAACTCTAATTCTATTACACAAGGGAACATACAGATTTGGGACCTTGTTTGGGGGGCTCATCTACGGATAAAGCAAAAGGTACATACACATAAAAAACTTTATATATTAAAAAATGAATAAAACTAACATTTATAACATACTTCAATCTAAACTCTTTAAACTTATTACAATAATAAAAAAAATCTCTAAAAATGTAATTATGTCCTTGAACAGTATCCTGTATTTAAGAAGTATTTGCAAAAAATTACTTACATCTTTCTTTAGACTTATGCATTAATATTATGATTATTTAGTTCTGAGTCTGACACTATATACTCTAATGTTCGTTTGTCCTTCAATTTCAGAGCTACGCTTTTATGGATGTTATCCTCCTTGTTTATATATATGTATATAGGTCATATAAACAACAAAAATTTCTTTTTAATATGATAGAACCAGTGCAGTGGCAAAAGCGATTTTCCTGTGGGGGTGTAAAGCTATGATAAGAAATCTAAAATAAAAATTTTATTGTCAATTTACATATTACTTTACCCGTGTTTTTGACGACGCACACAATACATATGCACAGTTCATATCATGCACGTTTGATTTCAAATTTTCATTATTTACATTTAAGTTTAATTAATCATCATTCTATATTATCTATAAAGAGTTTTGAAGATTCTTTATTGTTTTCGAAAAATAAGAAAATAATTATCTGTAAAATTACCTCCCTAAATTTTGATCCATTTTTAAACCGAGGGTCATAAAGATAAGAGATTATGGACAAACCCACCACCCACCCTCCTCTTAAATGATTGGTTGAAAAGTTGATAACAATTAGTTTAGATCATACCCATCCCAATTCAATAAAAGTACTTAAAAATATTTGATTCAATATATTTAAGATAACGAGGATACAAAACTTTCAGACTCAGTCTAATTCACAGTCCAATGTCCCCTTCCTCCCTGTATTTACCCATAGATAATTTCTGTGATAAGGTTAAAAATTAACATAACCCAAAATGAAATCTAACTGGCACACATGCACACACACACACACACACACACACACACACACAATCATTTTGAAGTGACATACAAATAAGCCACATCCTGCAGAAGTTAATCACGAAGGGAGAGGAGAGGTGTGTTCATTTCATTTATGTGCTGGCAAAAAGAGGTGGTGTAGTTGTACCCAGGGATACAGGTATGGGACATTGGACACTTAGTCTAGAGCTTTAATTCAATATCTACAAAATCAGATTTATCTAGACAAATGTAAAAAATTAAGCTGAAGCAATTAGCTAAAATAAGAAAAATTGCAAAGGTTCTAGTACCCAAAGTGCAGGACAGCCAGAAATATGTATTTTTAATCCTTTGTCTTATCCCTATATCCGTGAGTTGTATCCATACAGTCTCTGTCATACTATGTACAGTTAAATTAAGCTTTACTTTGTCAAGAAAGCTAAGCGCATACTTTTGTTGAAGATAATCCAAATTTAACACCAACTGACAACAAACCTTGAGTTGTTAACCTTTAATAAAGGATTTGAGAAAAATTAAATGGTACAAAATTTAGAAAGAGGGGTGCGGCAACCAAAGCTTGAACGGACGAATTTATATCTAAACTTTTTATTTTTGATAATTGGATTATTTTCATTCATCAGATTTCTCTTTTTAAAAGCAAAGCTTTTCTATAAATAGGGACGGTCCGTCCGTCCGGGACAGTTAGCTCTTTTCGTTAATTTAAACAGGTTAGAATTGTCCTATCAATTTCAATTGTCCATTTTTGATTTTTTTTAAATATAAATTTTTGTATGTTATAATCATCCCATTCATCTGATTGTTGGAATACTGATTTCTATTACTGCAAGATACAATGTTTTAAGCGAAGCATTTCTATAACCAAGTCCTAAAAATGTAAATATGTCCTAAAACAATATTCTGTGTTTAAGAAGTTTTGCAACAAATTTACTGAATAAGACTTTCTGAGACTAAAAATGCAATAAAATCTTTACCAGTTTCTTGCAAAATATTTTATATGAATTTATCTAAATGAAAATCATCTTGGCTTAAAGTTGATCTTACACATTATTAAATTCCTAGTTTTAAGCCGACTAATTACGTTTAGACCCTTGCTTCAAATACCAAAAGCTAATGACAAAAAATCTGGGATCAAAAATGAAAAGTTTGAGGCAACATTCTTTCTACACGCCTTTCTTTCATTTTCATTACATTATTAGCATTGTTAGGGGATAAATGAGAAAGAAAGGCAATATCTTTTCACAACTGAATGGACAGAATAAAACCACCCTCTCTTTTTAAAATTATTTTATTATTATCTTTTTTTTATCTTGACAGTATATGGTAGGTCTTTTCATATAAAGAAATAAATCATTTACTCTATCTAAATTAAATTTAAATGTTGGAAAAAGATAGTCATTAACAATATAGATAGTAGCTTCTTTTTGTTATCTTTATGACAAGGGCTAATGGGAAATTTAAAGGATACATGAAAATATTTCTCTTTAAGAACAGGGGGGGGCACAACAAATAACTTGGATTGATAATATTTTTGAGTTTTGTTGTTGTTGACTTTTATTGTAAAAGTGCAGAACTGTTAATAACGTAATAAATGAAATTAACTCGTAGAAAACACATTAAACCTTTGTGCTTTTAAGTTTATTTAAAGAGAGGAAAAAGCTTGAAACTTTAACCTATAACCTAAGAAAGGGTAGCTTATATTATAACAGCTTTCCGCGGATATAGAAGGTACAATTATAAGACTTTAAGCCCCGAGTTGCCGAAGGCACGGGCTAAAAATCTGGTTTTAATCCTATGATTGTAAATTTTTATATTCGTAGAAAGGTGGATATAATACGATGCTAGACATAGTTTTTTCGTATGGATTAGAACCGGTTCCTATCCACCGGATTCGAATGAATACGAGAAATAATATTCTTCTATTTTAAATGAACAAATTAAGCTTTAATTTTTTGTTACTTGAACAAACTTTCAACGTTTTTTCTGTTAAATTTTAGATTTAAGTGCAGAGGGCCTTTAGAAACTTGCTTCTATTTTGAAAAAATCTGATTTTGCATCCCTCTAATGTCCATATAGGTTACATACACATAAAATAAGACACACACAACGAAGGTCTCGGTCATATTTTCTTTCTATCCTTCCTACAAAAGTTATGCCCCATTATTGACGAGAAAACAAAAAACATATTTCATTCGATTTATTAGATTTGCCAATAAATCACTAAATATGACATTTCATGTAATTTCAAGAGTCTGAATCTTTAAAATATAAATAGGTATTCTATAATGTTCTTAGATAGATGAGTAAAGTAAACGATTAGAGGGGACACCAGCTCTACCCGGCCACTATGGGGGAACCCAGTGCCGACTTTCAATTGGGTCTTTGAATATCAGCCAAAAGTTGTCGGAAATATTAACGTAGCCATGTTGCTACAAAAAAAAGCAAAAGCCACTTTGATAGCAGACGAAAAAGGTCCCAACCACTTGGGCAAAATAGTTTTCTGTGTTATGCATCTATTCTTATACATTTATTGATAGACGTTATAGTGTAAAATCTCTTTTAAAATGTTTCATGTTTGTATGCCTATAAAATGTACATTTTTGGTTGAGACATAATTTCGTCAGTAAGTGGTTATCTAGAGTATCTAAAGCAACTTTATACTTTTAAAGTATTTCGGTAACATGAACAACATACGGCATTCTTTTTATGTACATGTTTTTAATGTTATTTTTCGAGCCTTTTCCTTGATGGTTTTTATAGAAAATGGTTCCTGCTGCTTCTTTTTCAAAGTCAAGATTTCAGAAAAATGTCATTGTCCAATGTCCATAACAAATGCAACTTTTAACCAAGCTTGTTTTTTTAGAACTTTCGATAAAAACCCTGCAATCAAAGTGTTAATCGTCTATTAATCTACAAGTATAAATATCTAATATAAGAAAACAATATTTATGTGACCCCTAGTCATATTAATAATATAATTTTTTTTTTGCTTACTCAGTGAAATAATGACATATCAAAAGTACAAAGTTACACTTACTTAGTTCTTAGTATAGGTGACCTGATATTGAAGCACCTAACTGGACACTGCATAGTTGTGGAAGATTCTTTGCAAGTGAAGCTCATCCTCTCAAGGTTGTGAAAACAGTGCACTTATTTATTTATGTGCATTTGTACTTTAATGTTTATGGATCTTAACAACATCATTATTGATTAATTAAATAGAGGATAATTATCTAATCTTAATTGGTATATATTCTACTTTTTGAATAAGGGTGCTATGCCTTTTGTATATGAAAACATACCTTTTTCTAAGATATTAAAGATGATTTTTTTGGTATATATCATTAATTCTATAGTTTTAATTGTTTCTACTTTTTATTTTCTTTTTAGTTCAACTACAAATTGCTAATCTAAAGAAAAATACAAAGCAATATTATTAGCAAGTGCACGTTACTAAAAATAGACCTGTGTACATGACCATGTAGGCATCTTCTTTCCACCCCATCCCCTCACTCTGTGGCCGTTTCCTTTACACAGTTTAAACTTTTTCAATAATGAACAATTTAGTGCGTGTGTGTGTGAGGTGTGTGTGTGTGTGCCTGGACTGGTCCTAAAAAACTTTACTTTCTTGGCAATTACTTCAACTTAAAAAGAACTACAATCCTTTCATGCATTTTAATTATAAACAGTTACTGTACAACAATGTCATTTTAAGCGAAGTATCTCTATAACCAAGTGCCAAAATGTATGTATGCCCTTAAACAAAATCCTGTATTTACACAAATTAAAATTCGGCTCACTACATTCGTTCGTTCTACCATTTCAAAGCTTTACCTTTATGGATGTTGTCATCTTTTTAATAATGTTACTGCAACATAGATTAACTAATACTATGTCACCTTATATAGGGCGAATGGATGTCTGATATTTTTGCTTATCCCAATTTGTTACTTTCTTGACCTACAGCAAAAAATCAAATTATCACACATTTCCTTATATGCCAGTCTTACACCATATTTTCATGTTCTCTAATAAAGTAAAAAATGGAGCGGGCTAAAATAACTATTACCTCTTCTACCAATGTTCCCTATCCCCTCCCCTCCTACTGGATAAACGATCTGACCAATACACAAGTATTATAGTAGCAAGCTAAATTGATGACAATTTTTATCCTGTCATGATATCCGAACATGCCGAAACTTGACAAATTTTTACTAATTTAGCCTAATGTGATGAAATAAACAAACATTTTAGACCATTGTGAATTGTAAAGATTTAACATGATTACGGGACTACTGTCCTCTGCCCAATATTAAATAAATTTTCTGCATATTTTTGAACCATTTTTATCACTGCTTCCTCATTCAAAAAGATGCGGACAATATTTGACGCTTATCAGCAGAATCACTTATTCATCAACTGTGGGCCACCTATACTCCTTCTTCCCAATGAATATCCTATTATATAAAGTAATAAGCTTTTTTTTTCACTATAGCGAATGATCTCACTAACCGCTGAACCGAATCTTTAAATATGTCCAGGATGGTTTTAGGCTATTTTGTTTCAGGATTTATGTCTGGGATGGTTTTAGGCCTTTTTTTGTCATTTCCTAGCGCTTGAAATACAGAGCCCCTAGATGCTAGGAGCGCATCCGCTAGTAGAATATAAGTGGCTAATATGACAGATTATGACAGGGGAAAATTGTCGTCAATTTAGGGTAACATCGACATCACTTATTGGTCAGTTCATTCATCCAGTAGGAGGGGAGGGAATGAGGTAAAGATAGTGAATGGGGAGTATCGTTATTTTAGCCAGCTACAAGTTTTACGTTATTAGAGTTCATGATAATCTGGTGTAAGATCCAATTAATAGTAAATCCATTAGAATATCTTATTTTTCAGCTGTGGACCCCCCATACTCCCCCTTTCCGTTCTTTTCTAATTATTAAGACTAACCTATGGACAGACCATAAACATGCCTTTGAAAACTTTGTTTAAGTCCTGGCAGTATTTTTTTTAACCCATATGGGTGTTCTCTCTTTATTGTTCTCTAAAAATCATGGAACAGGGGGAGGGATGGATCAGATGATCCAATGGCAAAATAAAGGGTGCAACACTCATATATATGTCCAATGCTGGGATGTAAAACACAAGGTTTCATTCATTTATATGATTATTTTCAACCATTAAAATAAGTAGTAAATAATATTTTACAATGACTTCTTAAGTTTTTACATTAAGATACTTAATTAGTATTAATGGCCAATTGAAGCACAAATTAAATAAGACTGAATGAATAAAAATAAAAGATTGCAATGGTAAATAAGATTTGATTTTAAAAATTTATGAATCTAAAAAAAATTATCCGCACAAGCCTTTTCCTTGGTTTTTATCCAATAAAACTTTATTCTTGTATATCTTGAGAAACCTATAGTAATATAGACGTACAGCTTTCCGCGTATATTTAAATGAAAAATTGTATGATAAAACCGGTTAGTAGTATTCATTTTATGATTTTTATTTTGATATTCGTAAAAAATTGTCTGTAATAATATGAATTTTCAGTGTGGCTGTGAACTGGTTCTTATCCAGCAGATATTAATCGGTTTCAAGAACATACAAGAAAAATCATAACATCGGAAAGTAATGAAAATAATTAACCACAAGTTTAAATCGGAAAGACCTACATTTAAGTAAGGTACTCTTTTAAAAATCTTGTATGTATGGAGTAATCGCTAATCAGGGATCTTAGGGGATTAGACAATGGACTTTAAAATGATGTATCTCACGTGTTGGTTGAAAAGTTAGTTTTTAAGCCAACAAGTTCCAAAAGAAGAATATACATATATTTTAGAGGCTAATATATTTTACAGTCCAATGTCCTCTCACTCCCTGGGTGTAATAAAACAAAAAAGAAGATGATTACCAAATACTTTTGACCATGCACATTGCACCAGGGATCTAAAGGGATAAGACAATGGCCGATGATTTGAAGTACATCTCCAATGATGATTCGTAAAATTACCCCTTCTGTAGGTTACAATTATATGTTAAAACGTTAGGACACTGAACTTGATGAACTAACCAATTGAAATTAGATAAAAGTCCACACACTTATTGAGCCAACGAATAAGAGAACTTTGAAGACTGGTGTAATACACAGCCCAATGTCCCCTCCCTCCCTGACATTGCACAGACAAATGATATGAAATGTTGGTCTTGACAAAAAGATAGCACAGGAATGTTTTTTGTCCTGTTATTGTAATGGAAATTGCAAGTACAAATTTATATGCCCATTTAATAAAGTAAAACCAGCAACTACTTATATATCTATCTATCTATCTATCACCTACTTATCTATTTATTTATCTACCTATCTATGATATCATTAACCTATTCATCTAGTTTTTGGAACAATCATTATTAGGACAACAAGGTACAATATTTTAAGCGAAGCATCACTATCAAGCCCATAAAATGTAAGAATGTCTTTTAAAAGTATTCTGCATTTACGAACATTTGCAAAGGGGCCCTTACAATTAAGTGGTTTAAGCGTTTGGACCAACCAAGCAAGATTCAATGAATCCTCCAAAAGTTTTAAAGTTATGAATGAGGATTATAAAACTTGAAGTCAATATTATTTTCAGTCCACTTTCCCCTCCCTCTCCCTGCCCGCTATTAGACTCAGCCCCGTTAAAATTATGAATTTCAATATGACTGCAAATATGCAAAACACAATAGAGGCATTTTAATTTTTATCCAATTCTTTTATGCAATTATTGCTGATTTTGTCTATTAGGGAATTTGCAGTCATCTGCCCTAACCCTGTCGAACATTCCAATTCTCAATGAAACCTAATATAAATAACCCTCTCCTATTTTATTTTTAGATTATATGTGTATAAGAACACATAAGAAGTTTTCGTGTAAAGGAGAGTTATAACAGTCCAGCGGTTAGCGATAGATCTCGGTAGAGATGAAAAGACATCCTGTTACTTTTTATGTAAGAATATACTTTTTTTCCTTTGTTTTTTGTTTTTATTTGTAAAAGGAAAAAAAAAGGAAAAAGTTTGTGTTTGAAGTGTAAATTTATTACTATAATCAACTTGCATTTCTTGTTACAGTATGTTTCTTTTTATCCGTATAAACTAATGCTCATTAAAGCATCATGTCTTTTTATTTATAACCAACTGAAGATTGTTTTTAACATGAAACACTGTGTATTGGACTTAT
>LS047566.1:2085-12300 GCA_900241095.1 Acartia tonsa | reverse complement strand
GATGTTCTAAAAATGGTTATAAAAAACGAAGAAAATAAGCCGTTAATCATTAAATTCTGATAACTATAAGTGGGGTAAAATTGCTTTCAAAAAAGTTCTCATAAAAAAAACACACTGTATTTTACTATGATTATGATTCCTTTATTTTTAGGTTCATGCCATCTTTCAATTGGGACAAATTTTCAGCCGTGTTTCCTTATATTTGGACTGCAAGTGCCTTCAAAGGTTAGTTGTAAATCAACTATAACTTTATAACTAGAGGGTACGCCTCTATATGTCTCTAGAGGCACTCCATATTCTACCCTCCTCCAAAATCGCCCTGAAAAAAGTACCTCCCTCCCTCACCCCTCCTCAAGTGCCTCTAGATGCCTCTAGGGGCGTAGCCTCTAGCACATAGATGATTTTTAGAGATCATTAGCAGTAAATGGCTCAGCTGATAGTAATGGTTAAAACAAATCTGGTAAAATATTTTGACGTACAGACAGAAATAATTACATTTTTATTGGGGCAATAAAATATTAATGTTTCATTTTGTTTTATAGAATAAAATATTAACTTGCAATAATTGAGTCTCATAATAATTTCTTTTAATTTATAATTCTTTGGGCTAAGCAATATTTTGATTTTTATTTATCTATCCATCTAATTATAATTTAAAGTACGTTCAATTTATTCATCCGTAACAGTATATAAACTGTCTATCTATTTATCTTCCTATATATTTACCTACTTGTCTAACTATCTACCTGCTAAACTATCTATATTTCTAGCGGTGCATGGAGAGACCCTAGTAACACCTGATTCTAATTATTTATTGATTTAATCTATCTATCTAACTTGCTATCAAGCTGTTTATTTATCTATCTATCTAAGAGCGCATGGAGAGACACTAGGAGAACCTTATGCTAACTATCCAACAATTTAAACTGTCTATCTAATATCTAATATATGTATATAATTTGCTATCTATCATCTATCTACCTATCTAGGAGCACATTGAGAGACCCTGGTAGTACCTGATGCTAAACTTCACCTGGTCAACCAGTTAGCTATCTGTCAATCTACATAGCTATCTTCATATCTGTCCATCTATGTATATATAAGTCAGTCAGCTATCTATTTATTAATCTATCTAACTACCTAGGTTATGTCTTTTTTTCTACCTGACTACCTATCTAGGAGCACATGGAGAGACGCTGGTAGTACCTGATGCTAAACGCCACCTGGTCAACCAGTTGAATTGGTTAGAGGTGATGCGACAGGAGGAGAACAAGTTCACTGGCGGCTTCAAGGGGATTGTTCTTACAGGTAAATGGGTTTTTTTGCAGGGATATTAATGGATTGAACATAAGAAAAATTTTTATGTAAACTCCCCAATTATGATAAGCAAAATTACCAATTATTTATATTAAGACTAATGGATGAAAAATTTGAACATTATTATTAAGAACCAACCAGTCAAAAAAGACGGGGATTTTAGGATTTGAGGGATGAGACAATTGAAAAAATGGTTATTCACCCCTTCTGTAGGTTAAACCAATCAAAATTCAATGAAGTACCCAAATATATTGTACCAAATAATATGAGCGTGATTATAAAACTTTGGGTACTAGTATATTTCACAGTCCCATGTTTCCTCCCCACCAACCCCGCTGGTTTTTCCTATTTACTAATTTTTCCTTTTATTTTAGGATGGCAGAGGTTTGATCACTTTTCAGTATTATGTGAATTGTTTGCTTCTGGTTTTCCAAGCTTAGTTCTGGGTAAGTTATATATTTATAATATTCAAAAGTAATAGGTTGTTTGCTTGTCACTGAAGACTTCTGAACCGATTTTTATTAGTTTAATAGTAAATTTTTAGACAATTAATAACGGGTAATTAAATCCATATATCAATAATTCAAGTAACTATTGATTATACTTTAATATGTCAATGAACCTGCCAAAAATGCCACATTTAAAAATAATATGAAGTAATGGGCGTATTCCTCCTAGTTAAGCAGTAACTCCATCCCCCCTAGCCTTACATTTGAAACAATTTATAAATAATGAAGGTGGGGAAACTTACCACCCCCTTTTATATAGAATTTTTATTAAAGAAAAGGGGGATGGTACATTGATCAAAAGGCACTTTGAGGGAAAGCATCCAATAATGAAATCATGATTTCAGATATTACAACACTTCTCTGATTTTAGATTTACTGGCAGTAACACATTGATATTACAACACTTCTCTAATTTTAGATTTACTGGCAGTAACACATGGATATTACAACACTTCTCTGATTTTAGATTTACTGGCAGTAACACATGGATATTACAACACCTCTCTGATTTTAGATTTACTGGCAGTAACACATGGATATTACAACACCTCTTTGTTCCCGGAATTCTTTTCAGCCCTACAATGTCCTCATAAAGGAGCACAGGTAAACAAAATAGGCTAAAACCATCGCCAGACTTAAATCTGAAAATAAGATTGTGAATGTTCCCTAAAATGGAGCATTCAAATTGTTCTTGATATCTCAAGCTACAGACAAAAAAACCTTACTACCTACTTTATAAAACAGGATCAGTTTTTGATTGATTGATCAGTCTAGGTTCCTTAGTATTTGGATTTAAGTAGACACTTTAGCACAGGAACAATGGCTAGATCAAGCTCCATGTAAAAACACATTATGGCAGGTTTTCCAACTTAAGTTACATCATGAATGAAACTCTCGTTAATCTTTATTTAACTTTGTCCATCGGCTTCCCTACTTAAGGATGTTGTCATCCTTGTTTTTATTTTAGCAAGTATTGAACCTGGATTCTGACAACTTTATGTGGTCAGCCCTGTCCTGGTGCAACTTTCCTGGGTCTTCATTCTTTAGGTAATTATATGAACTTAAAGATGGAATGATAGATAGATGATAGATGATAGATGGAGGTTATAGATAAAGTTACTTATTTATAAAATATTTGGATAGATGGATTGATAGATAGATTGATTAAAATTGAATAAATAGATACTATTATATTAAATAATCTTCTAAAGTCTAACTGTTTAAATTGTAGATATACATATAGAGAGAAAAGTTATTTATAGTATCGTATTTTAGACAGTTTTCCGCGTATAGTACAGAAAAAAATATAAGATTAATTACACATTCATTTTCCCCCGAGGTGCCGAAGTGTCATGTCAAACAAAGCAGGGATTTATTTTATTATTCGTGGAAAACTGTTCTTATCCAGAGGAAATTAATCGGATTGGAAGCCACAGTGGAATGTTGAAAACTCATACGTTGCCCCATGTGTCAATAATGTAATCTATTAACATAATTACTAATACTAAACTTTTTAGAGAATTTTCCTCATTATATCAAGGATAATTATTTCCTTAACTAGCGCAGCAATGTTGTCTTTTAAACAAGTTAAAAACAAATAAAAATGTATTAAATGTTTACTTTATTCATAGGGTTACGGAGCAGCTAGTTGCTTTGGAGAAAGAAACAAATGAATTCTTTAAAATGTAAGTATATATTTTATACCTGCTAGTTTGGTCAACCCAATCACTATTTAGAAAAAGTGTTTATAAATGCAGGGAGGGGACATTAGATTTGAAAACAGATCTATAATTATAATATGGATGTATATACAGATAAATACCTGCTATCCTTTTTCGTCTGCTAGCAAATTGTTTTCTTCTACTTGGCTGTGTTAATTTTTCCAATAATATCGGTTGATTTTCAAAGACCCAATTGAGAGTCGGCACAAGATCCTTGGGATGTGGACATACAGTTATTTAACCCCTTTCCCCTCTAGTGAATTACTCTAATGATAGGAAACTATTCTGGTAATCAAAGTCAATATTGATATTTGTTTGATAAGCTTTGCTTGTATTAATATTGTCATTCTTGTATTTATTTTGTTATGTGCCTAGTGAAATAAACCTTTTGTATGGTGAGAAAGTAGGTTAGATTCAGGAATCTAAAGGGATAAGACAATGGCCGATAAGTTGATGTACATCCCCAATGATGACACACAAAATTACCCTTCTTTAGATTACAATTAGTGGTTGTAACGTTTGGACAATTAATGAATCAACCAATCAAAATTCTAGTAAAGGCCCCAAAACTGTTAAGCCAACAAACAGAAAAAAAACTTTGGGGACTTTTAAACAGCCCAATGTCCACTCCCTCCCTGGGTTGGAATAGACATTACTTGGTTGGATAGTGTCCAAATAATTTGGGGGATATAATTGGCTCACAATTAATTTTATTACGCCCTCATTTTCACACCAGGTATCTTAAGGATAAGACAATGGACAATAAATTGTTGTACATCCCCACTGATTTCCCCTTCTGAAAATTGATATTATTAGATGTAAAGTTGTTGCACTCAAAATGCAAAAAAACATAGAGAAATTACACAATCATTTAAATTACAGGGAGGGAGGGGACATTGGACTGTAAATTACACTTGTACCCAAGTTACCTAACCTCATTCGTTGGGGATATTATCAAATAAGGATTGGTTGGTTATAAAGTTTTCAACAAATAATTTTAATCTACAGAAGGGGTAATTCTGTTTATCATAATTGGGGATTAAGATCATATTTTTTCCCTAAAGATCCTTGAGAATAAGCTGTCCATCTGAAACTTTCCTTTACATTTTTATGATTATTGTATGTTTCTAATGTTAACTTACTGCTGTAAATCTTATGATTTGGTATACAATTGCAATGATAATGTATGTATTGTCAGGTTTCTAAAGGGATAAGACAATGGCCGATAAATTGATGTACATCCCCAATGATATACACAGAATTAATTGATTGAAACGTTTAATGGCTCACCTTAATAAAGCAACCAATCATAATTTACTATAAGTTTTTCAACGTTGTCAAGCTAACGAATAAGAAACGATGTTATAAAACTTCGTGGACTAATGTAATAAACAGCCCATTGTCCCTTCTCTGATGTATTGTCATTCTTGTTTTATTTCAGGGCTGAAAAGAAGAAAGGTTGGTTCACTCAGTACAGCAAAGATCATCACTTTGGCTCAGCTTTCAGAATTGATCAAGTAAGTTTCATAATAGCGAAGCTTTTCTATAATTAGGGTCTATACGTCAGTCCAAATTACTTACTCGCTATATGGTGTCTTGTTCGAGTCTAGATCATATCACGTCATAAAAATTGTGTCTACTGCTGTTATGTTTGACACGTAACACTAACAATGATAGTGCCCATAAACAGGCGCAACTGATTACCATGCACAGTTAAAACTTCCAAAACAAATGTGTTCATTTTTTTCCTGCGTATTTTCCGTAAAGATGTGTGTAACATTTAGTCAAATGCTCTTATTAAGTCAAAATTTGTAGAAAAAAATATAAGATAGAGACCTCAATTTTTTGGTGAATACTTAGATATCAATGAACCGTTATGACCGTTTGACCGCTTTTTTTTGTCCGGCTTTTACTATAGACATATATCATGAATATCGTGGCTTCTATTACAGCTAGATCCCTATATTTTTTGTTGAATCCTTGAGCAATAAGGAACTTCCGTGATTAGGAAGATCATGGCCGTTTGACCGCTTCTTTACAGACATATATCATAAATATCGTTGATTCTATTGGCCGATAAAAAGCGGCTAGGAAGCAGTCCGACAGTCATGACTAGAAAAAGTAATTTTCTATAAAAATACACATAAACCGGAAAAAGATTATGATTTTATGTCTGTATCTGTAACAAGAGCCAAGATATAGGGGAGGCATAATCTATTATATTTTTTGTGTAGATATTTGAAGATTGGTCACGGTATCAGCACCAAACAAGTACACTAATGAGAAAAGCCAATACAGCGTTGAAAGAGGTAATAAGTTAAACAACAACTTGAAGGATGGGCGATAAATTGATTGAAAAGTACCCAAAGGTTTTGAGCCAACAAACAAGATTACTTGGTTATAAAACTTTGGGTACCAGTGCAGTTCACAATCCAATGTCCCATCCCTTCCTGAAATACTAAATATCAGCATATTCAGATTTTCTGTCTTTAATTTTTGTTGCGCTGCGTAGACTATTGCTATTTAGATGGCACTATTTATATTGTTCAATTACGGAATAATATTAAGAATGGAAATGCGTACTATATACCTTTATTATAGAGTAGCTGTGCTTATAAAAGTGTACATATAGATTATTTCCATTTTAGGTATATGACCATCACACTCAAGGAGAATGGGTAGAACAAAAACTATATCCAATATACAAAAAATTGTCAAAAATGAGGTAAGTTCTTTTTTATAGCATTATATTAAAGTAACTAAATGTCTATCTGTCTGTCTGCCTTTATAGCTGGACCATTATGGCTCTTCTTTGCAGTGAAGTTTCTCATAAGTCCAGAAGGGGGAGGATACCTCTAGTGGCCGCCAGGGGTGAAGCCGATAGTTTTACATGATACCCTGGCCGTTAGCAATTTTTTTTAGTAAAAAAAAATGCTAATATCATAAGCAAAGAATTCAATGTTTTTATTTATTTACTAGCGGCTACGCCCCTAGAAGCACTTGAGGAGGGGAGAGTCGAATTTGATAATCCAATTTATTATTTTAGATTTTAACAAAAGTAAAAAAATATGGGGGGGTGTATTTTTGATAAATCTAGATACAGAAAGTCAAACGTCTTGTTAGCTAATATCTTTACATGTTGATGGACAGACGAACGTACATTTCCTCGGATATATAAATGTACAATTATAAGTTTAAAACCAGTTTTAATAGCCGCGAAATGCCGAAGGCATAGGCTAAAAAATTGCTTAAATTCTTATGGTAGTACATTTTTAGAAAACTAGATATAAAATGATGCTATACGTAATTTTTCAGTATGGCTGAGAACCGGTTCTAATCCACTGGATATTAATCAGTTTCGAAGCGATACTGTAAAATTATTATCTTTTCATTGCAATGGATATGGTTAGTTTGTTTTTCTGTCTGAATTTTATATATTAGCTATTTTATATCTTATTGAAAGTAACAAGATTAGTTATTTTAAAAAATGATGCCTTTTTAAAATTAAGAAGATTATTGTTTTCTTTATTATTTATTTAAAATTATTTCTTTAATCGACTTTGTAAGTAATTAAGCTTTTTGGTAAAGTCCCTTTCGTGGCAACGTCTCTTAAGGGGCGTTTCGTCGTATTTTCACAGTAGCATTCCTCCTATTTCAAGCTCTTGCGGGGGTCTCAAATCTGCGGGGTTAAATTGCGTAACCTTTTGATAAAATCACCTAACCTAACCTAAAATAACCTATCAACCTCAAAAGGCGTTGTCACGAAAGGGACTATACCCAAACTTTTTATATAAATCCTTTGCTGACCAAATGAGTACCCTTTCTAACAAATAATTTGCCCGTATTGTTCCTACACTGTGTTCTTATTGGTCCAATTACTGGATTGTTCATCTAGACTTTTTAAAGGGAATAGTAGCTTTCGCGATATTCCGTATAATTGTGAGCAAGCTTCCAGTGAAATGCGCTTATTATGTCTAACTAACTTTTCTTTATGTTCACCAAACGCATAATATAATTAAACGCTTATTTAATAACAGTTTGACCTAATAAGCGCATTTGACTGGAATCTTACTCACAACTTTACGGAATTTTGCGAAAGCTGCTTTTCTCTTTTTTGCAATAACTTTATATTGTGGGATAAAATTAAGATAAGTTACTTTACCTAAACATTATAAATTGCTGGTGGGGAGGGAATATTTTAATGTAAACAACCCGAATTTTTAGAACCACCTTAAATTATTTGTTAGATCAAAACAATTTGGTACGTTATCTAATTTTTATATATTGATTCCATACTAGCAGTGTCCAAATTATTTTAAAAATTGTTTACCATATTTGGAGATATAAAACTATTTATTGTCCATTGTCTTATCCCTTAAGATCCCTGATAAATTGTGTTTCTGTTGTTCTCTTGGTTTCAGCTAAGAATAGATTTTCAATCAAATATATATTTGGAATTTAGCAGGAAGGAAGGGAACATTGGACTGTTAATTATTCTTGTTTTAAAACACTTTCATTTGAATAAAAACTTCAAACACTTAAGACATTAATTCAATCATTAATTGTTGGTACAAACTTATTTGTTGATACAATTGTGCAGTAATCAAAGCTTTCCAGTCTAAAAGGGGTAATTTAATTTATCACAATCTGCATTAGTTATCACTCATTGTCTTATTCCCAAAGATCCCTGGAGTTTAAGCAGTGTTCCTACATTATGATTAATGTGTCAGTTAAATAAATAGCAAATATCATAAATTACAATGCATTCAAACCGATTAATATCCACTGGATTATAACCAGTCCTGAACCATACTGAAAAATCATGTATCGTATCGTATTATAGACAAATTGCTACAAATAATATTTAAAAAATAAAATTAATACCATATTTGTTGGCTCGGGCATTTGGCCCCCTTATATTTATATTTTTTTTTCAATGGGGAGGGGGGGTTATGTGCTTGACTTGGCGCTTTTTATTTTTTCTTATTGGTAGTTTTCTTGCAACACATCTTAACATGCATTTCTTGGTCCTAAACAAATTAAAGTTTTGTACGTCCACAGAATTTAAACATTTCTTTCATTGTCAATATTAACTATTGATTCCAGTTTGATTTTGAAAGTGGATTTAAAATTGAAATTGTAAATATATTTCTATATATAAAAGTAACAAGATGCCTGGTTGTGTGTGTGTAAAGCGAAGGGACATACTAATCTCTGAAACCAGGGGGGGGTGGGTGGCTTGGCTTCTTGTATTAGCAAGCATTTAAACATTCTTTTGTTTTTTTTAGGCAAGAAGCAGATGAACTGAAGACTGTGAGATCCTGGGTGCCCCGTCCCTTCCCCATCCCCCAGGCCCTGCTAGACATGGGTATAGGTGTGCCCCCCACCACTACAACCTCCACCACTCCCCCTCCCCCACAAGCAGCAGACCCGTCCAGGGGGGGAGTGATGGGAGGTAGCGGGATCAGTTTGACCGCTCGCGGCAAGCGGCGCGTGCAGAGTCCGGATTTGTACTCCAGCCGTGGCAGGCTAAAGCATTTAGGACATAGAAGGAAGAGATAGTGAACTATACCACAAACATTATTTTCTACAATAGTTTAAAATCATTTTTAATTTCATAAAAAAAACTTTTCTCTAATAATAATTTTTTGGAGGTAAAATCTCAATAAAAATGTAAAATAATGATCTTTTTTAAATCTCAATTATAATTGAAAAATCATGAAAAAGTATCTAAAAATAAAGTTGTTAGATATTTTATTTTGCTTTATGAAGCAATAATGTTGAATCAGTATTCTGTTTTGTATGATTAGTAATTTTATGAACCCTTTTTGTTATATTAATACTTTGATATTATATTTAGTAAATCAGAAAGGTATATGGCACTTGGAAAAAATTTGATCCATTTTTTTCTCTCAGATATCGAGGAGCCTTTTACTCTAAATCTCACAGGTATCCAAAGTTATATAATTTCTTGTCACAAAAACCTTGGGTACTTTTATTAAATTTTAATTGATTGGTTCCTAACTAGTAGTGTCTAAACTTTTCAACCAATAATTCAAATATAAATCATCATAAGGGATTTATAATCATCCATTTTTTAACCTGAAGAATCCATAAATTTAACTTGATGAAAAGTTGGAGGACCAAATGATTTTATCAATCCATATACCTTTCTGGTAGTAAATGTTAATTATCATATATGTACCTTAATTTTGAGTAGTGGCCTTCTATGTTTTATTTTTAGATATATATAGAGAGAAATACTAATATATAAATAGATTTAGGATATTTTTATTACCATTACTGGGGTCAGATGGGATATGTGAAAAGAGATATCTTTTAGTAACTTAATATGTTGCTTATGGTCAAACGGATAGCGTTTTTAAAGACATACTTTTTTGAGACATACATTTTGCAACCTTTCAAGCATTAGATTAAATGGTTGCAATTAAAGGGTGAATGCTTGATAGGTTCAGCTATTTAACCCCTCTTAGCCCCTTTATTCTTTATAGGGGAAGTTTCACGAAATGCATTTGAACTTAATTAAGTGAACCGCATATTTTTTCCTGGTTAATTAGTTAAACTACATTTATTTACTAAGTATATTTGCAATAACTTTTATTTAATGAAATCTTCCAATTTTTAACATGTACAAAACGGCCTGCTTA
>LS047554.1:1843-14346 GCA_900241095.1 Acartia tonsa | reverse complement strand
ATACACCCCGGTTAAATGAACAAACCTGCATGAACTTCTTGCAGACAGGCCTAACCTCCTTGCTAAGGGTGGCGGAGAACATCATAACCTGCTTCTCGTGAGGTGTGCTACGGAATATTTCCTAAAAGCAAATAAACATTCCAATTTTTACAACTCATAGCTTACCTTATTTGAAATTAAGATTGAAAAGTATCTCCCAACTTTTAATCAACATTTTTGTTTCAGTTTCTTTGAAAGTTTGAATAATTTCTTCTTATTTGTAGGATGATTTTTAAATAATCGGCTCGTTTTACTACCTGAACATCACGTCTCATGTCTAATTCGGCTAACATCTTGTCACATTCGTCCAGTACGAAATGTTTCAGGTTCTTGAGGTCCAACTTCTTGCTGCGCACCAGAGCTGGAAATATATTGGGATCAACAACTCAGTTTTCAAGGTGCAATACTTATGGTAGCAGAGGAGTTATTAACATCTCCAAGATAAAACAAAGCTTGGGACCTTTACATTTAGTTTGAGTTATCTCTGTTGTTCTCAGACACTCGTAATTGAATAAGATAGTTTACATGAGTAGAGTGGACCAGTTTTCTGATGGAAGGTGAGAAGAACTATTTACCACAGTGATAACATGCTAAACTGCCATTGCTGTGAGAGAAATGGTTTGAAAAGGCCGCGGGGCCAGATCAAACCTAATAAATTCGGGAAAGTGTCTGCGAAGACAAATTCCCGGAGGCCAGACGTACGCAATAATGAAAACGACGCATGTGCAACTCCGCGAGGATATTACACATTTACAAAACAAACGGATGAATTTCTGCGAAGAAATACATCCCTAACGGGCCAAAATGTATGATATTGGGCGATCATACAAGAACAGTTAAAGGACAAAGGAAGAGCAATGGCAAATAGCTGGACTCATGCAAAACTTCTTTAATCAGATATATTCGGTTTCCAAATCACTGATCATAAATCTTCCAATTTCTACTTTCTTCTGCAGTATAGCTGAAGTAGTTGCACATCTTGTGAAGTGTGGGTGTGTCCCAATGCATAGGGATGAAATACTAACCGAGAATTCTGCCAGGTGTACCCACAACAATATGGGGACAGTTGTTCTTCAGTACTTGTTCGTCCTTGGTGATGGACAGACCACCGAAAAACACTCCGACCTGAAGTATCAAAAATATTATATTTTAAATAAATTCTTGCAATAAATGATAAATAAGATAGGTACAGATTCCTTTATATTTTACAGTTATCTGTCCTACTACACAAAACAATATTTTAGGTTTATAAAACTCCTTTGTGACTATCTACAATCTCAAATGCATTTAAACACTTACACCTCTACTGACAGCCTTCATTTATACCTTAACATTTGGTAGAAACTTGCTAAATCTTTCATACTCCTTAGAAATCTGGAAGGCCAGTTCACGGGTGTGGCACATAACCAACACGGAAACCTGAAATATTAGTAGTCTTAATTGTACTGTATATCAATCAAATAAGCTCACGAATGCATTGATGAAAACAGAAACCTAAGGTATGAATCATGAGCAGTAGTTAATATAGGTTAAAGCAGGTGTATTCCAATTCGGGGTTGCTCATGACTGTCCCAAAGTACGCTTAGAAAGTTTGCTTTTTTTCCATGTCTAATAAACTGGAGTAAACCATAAGGTAGATACGCTACTTAAATTAAATCAAATTACCTGTCCATCGACGGGCTCCAGCTGCTGAAGAGTGGCCAGGACGAAAACGGCAGTTTTACCCATACCAGACTTAGCCTGGCAAAGGATATCCATACCCAAAACGGCCTAAAAAATGTTACATCAGGTATGCTGTATCAACAGTTGTCTGTTACATTGTATTATAAAATATATAAAAAAGATTGATTCTCATCAAGAATATATATAATAAAGAAGTTGGCTACAAAACAAAACAGGGTATAATAAAAATTGGAAGACTTAAGATTTTAGGTAATATATAATATTTTCCCCATTTACTTTCTTATAATATCAAGAGGAAACAATTTTAAAACTCTTACCTGTGGAATACATTCGTGCTGAACCTCAGAGGGATGCTCAAAACCACAGTCTCCAATAGCACGCAGGATCTCGGGCTTCAACAGGAAGTCCCTAAAATATTAAATCGTAAACTATGAGTCCTGTTGCTTTCCTTTTAAAGGATTAATTTGAAAAGCTTGTTAAGGGGCTTTGGGTAATTCATTTATTTCATACTATCTAAATATATACTATTACAGGTTTACATTTCATTGAAACAGCCAGTCAACTTCATAAATCGAGACAATCCGATAAATAAAAATATTTTAGAAGATAATATTGGACAGCTGAATCTTTGCAATAAAACACCGACGGACACACAAAGTAAGATATGGAGCAACTTTTATAATATACTATTCAGACAAACCTGAAACCAGAGCTGTGGATAGAGACGTAGTTACCCTTGACTCCCTCCTTCTTGGTCTTTACTCCGTTCTCCTTTGCTGCCTCAGTGGTCTAAATTAAAGGTTAGCATAAGTGAGCGAAAGTATAATTTTATATTTTATTATCAAGAATCAAAATTGAAAATTATTTCTCTTAAAAAGCAGACTTAAATATTTCTGTACAAGGCACAATATTCATTTTAATCGGCCTTATTAGCAATAGATTTTTTTTACATGTAAAAGAATAGGTAGTTAAGATCTTAAGTGTAAGGTTAGAATTTGAAATGTTCAGACATTTATGGCTTGAAAATTAGACATTTTATATTACATATCTACTCGATCTACAACACTCACCTCAGTGGTTTCCTCCTCTTCGTAGTCCAAAAGATCCTCGTTAACTTCAGTATCGGCCATTTTAGTTGATGTGAAAAATTGGGTTTAGGAGTAGAAAAAATGCAAACTTCTGAAATATTTCAAACATCCATCAATAAATCATTTCAAGATGAAATTTTTTATCACAAACCATTGTAAATAATGACAAGATTTGGTAATAATTTAAATTACACAACAAGCTATGATATCCAGAAAATCCAGGTGAAACGATGAATTTACAGACCGAGCTTGGTTCTACGCCAGTGACGACGCTTGGCATTGTAGCGGATCTTGTTGTTAAGCTTCATCCTGGTCCACTGGGGGATGGGACGATTCTGCTTCATCTTCTTGGCAAGGATCAGCTTTAAACGAAGGGTCTTTCTAGCGGCCATTTTGGCTATGAAAAAAAACAAATTAGTATTATTGCACCATTTTGATACACAACATTGTGCAAATATTACAAGAATTAAGTTTATATATATTACAATTCTAATCTTTTAAAAAATAAAATTTTTAATGATTACATTAAGAAATCTATTATTTACTTAACCCCTAGCATCTAAGGGGAGGAAAGGAGAAATCATAAATTAAGGTATTAAAACTTCTTTCATAACGAGTACAACAAATTCAGACCAGCATTTAAACAGGCACTTAACTCCTTGCTTAAAATTATAAGATTTGGATGAACGAAAATCCCAAAAACAATTAAAGATATTAAAGACAAAAATAAACTTAGGATAGTTCACAGCAGTTTTCTTCTCCTTATCCCCCTTACGAATAAAATCCTCAGATAGATTTGGAGGCAGCCAAATGTATCAAATAGTCTATATTTTATGACAATAACTAACACCTACTAAATTAAATGCACAAATATTAAAATGTTTACGAATATTATTACTCACTTCACAATACAAAGGAACATATCGTATATTTTTCGCACATTTATGTTAAATTAACACAAAAAATACTACTACATGTCTCATAACAAATAAAATTAATAATATACTTTCATCTTAAACCATTTAAATTGAATTCAACAAATAAAAGACCCGACTCGAACTTGACGCCACGCGGTGCCCAAACGTTTTGTCGGCAACAAAACAAAATGGCGGCAATATGCTCCTCGTTTAATAAATATTGACTTTTTATTTTAAAAATAATGTTAATAACTTTTTTGTTGAAAACCCGCAAATTTTTTTATTTGTTTGATATTTTTATTTATTTAAAAACAATGTTATTTATCCCTGTTTTGAAAGAAAAGACGACATTTGAAATTGTTCAAAGTTTGTTTTGAATGCCGCGCTCTGTTTTCAAGGTGACACAAAGCTTTGAAATATTAATTTCTAACGGCTGAATTACTTCCTCTGATACCCATTTTTATTAATATACTATAATTGTATTGGCAAATTTATCTAATTTTAATTTTATATTACAATTTTAAAGTTTTAGAGTGTAAGTTTATGAAAGTTTTTTTTTATTATGACCTTGAAATTAAGGTTTTTCAAGCAAAAACATTTTATTTTTAAATTCAGTCCACAATTTATACTAAATTAGAAGATTTGCCACCATGTTGGCGGGATAGGATAATGATATTCAATATTGATGTGGAAAGTGTGTTGTTGTATTTGTTATATCCGTCTATTTTAACTTTTTTTTTAGGAGCTGTAAGCACCTTATGATCCCCTCCTGCCCCTCAGAAAAAACTTCCCAAGATTAGATAATATTTTTTTGTCTCCAAAATTAGTGCTGCGTACGTATGCAATTTTTTTTGTTTAAATTTCAATATTTTAGTTTTTAAATACAAACATAAAGAAATTCTTTAAAAACAATAAATCATTTTAAGATAGTTATTTACTTCTGGCCTCAATCTCATATATAAGAATGGGAATTATTGAATATTGAAGTGTGTAATTGTAAACTTGAATACTTTCATTTCAAATAAATTTTAGACGACTATTGGGCACATTTAATCATATATATATTTGTATATATGCTCTAAAGGTTCTATGTATTATATTATAGGTGTAGTTAAATTAACTAAGGAAAAACCTTGAATATTTGGGAGGAAGGAATAAAATCTTTGAAAGTAAAGTAGCAGACGAGACGAAATCTATGAACGTACCTCATTTTCTAAAGTTCCTGTCTTAAAATTAATAATTTTGAGATTATAATTGATTCTAAAACCCTTTTTTACAAATATTATTTTGATTTCAGAGATAGACACAAACTATGTCGAAAAATCCTTACAACAATTCAATGAACCCGATGGGTGGCCCGGGAAACATGGGTGGGATGGGGGGCATGAACACAGGAATGGGTGGTCCTGGGGGCAGGGGTTCCATGCCTATGGGTGGACCTGGAGGTCCCAGGGGCGGTGGAATGGGATCTATGGGAGGAATGAGTTCTTCAATGGGAATGGGTGGCTTTCCCAATGATCCTTCAGTAAGGTGTGTATTCAAGTTATTATTTGTTTAAAGTAAAGAGATAGTTGCATGAAGTGCATTTTAGAAAACTGATTTCTATTAAAAGTTACTAGAATATTAACTAAAATATATAATTTTTTATTACAATAAATAGCAATCAATTAGGCACCAACAAAATAGTCATCATCCTGTTTTTGTGGTAACAGGATAGCCATTTATGTTGCATATATCCCAAAAATATGATTTTCAAGCCTTGATATTTTTATAACTACCTGGTAGAAAATTAAAATTCTTTCAAATATATGTCCTATTGATGTATTTTCAATTCTTGAGCAGAAAAAAATATGCAGTTCACTAAATTCAAGTTGAAATGCACTTCGTGCACCTACCCCTTTAATTTAATTTAACAGTTTTGTTCGTTAGTTTTATCGAATAGTTTACCATCAAATCCTTAAAATTGATTAAGCTCTCGAAGAAAAGAATTCAGTAGAAAATTGTTGTTTTGTTAGTGTTGGCGCAGGGCCTGTAAGTACTATGGGTGGAATGATGGGAGGTGGTGGAAAGGGGGGACCTACCAGCGGAGGAATGATGTCAACACCTAGAGCAATGGGTCCGGGCTCTACCTCAACTATGGGTAAGAAAGAATGGTATTTTTATTTTCCCAAGCAAAGCTTTTCTATTATAAGGTTCTATACGTTAGTACGTGTTGCATATTGATTTTTTTGCTTTTTTGCTCTGATTGAAGTTTGCTTAGATTATGTTGGAGCGCCACATGTCATAATTTTCATCACAAGTGTAATTTGTTCTGTTTTAAAATCTAGAAATTTTTGCTTTGAAAACTTGTGCGACATCTACACATTTTCAATGTAATTGGCACTTCATGATTTTAGCTTTACATTTAAATGTGGTTTTAGGAAGTAGCATGGGAGGAATTGGTGGTACTGGGGGTATGCGCATGATGGGAAGGGGTGCTCCCAACGTGAGTATGGTCCCACCTACGCCAAACTCAATGGTTGGAGGGACAGGAGGCATGGGGGGTATGGGCGGTGGGATGTCCTCGTCTGGTAATTCTAACACTACAAGTTCTGTGGGATTTTCTGGGTCTATGATTCGTCCAGGTTAGTTTTAAAGCCAAGCCAAGTTTATATTTAGGTAGTCTACGTTGTTAATACGTATATTTTAAGATCAATACCTAATTAATTATTACTTAGGTATATTGCTGAGATATATTGTATTATTTAAAAATTAAAACACATTGCTACACTTCTATGGATGCTTTAGTTCTTAATTTATTTATTTTAAAGATTCAGATTTATAGGATAAACCTAACTAGATGTTTTATATGTTCCTTGATTTTATAATATTTAGGATCAGGAACAGCAGGTGGAATGCGGATGCCGGTTTCAACGAGTAACCCTCCAATCGGGGCTATGCCAATTAATCAATCTTCCTCGCTAGGCATTAGTTTCAAGTTAAAGTATTATATAAAAATTGGGTAACACCCTTTAATTTTGATACGCACAAACCCTAATTTTATATTAGCTGCTGTAAAACAAGATTAACTTGAACAAATGCAATGTTAGGTGGTGTAAACTCTTCAATGATGACAAGTTCCTCTCCATCAATGTTATCTACCTCAGGCACATAACATTACTATTGCCAGACTTTAAAGTAGGCATTTCGTTTGATTATCCAGCTTAATAAGAACATAGAGCTTATGCCCATTTTTTTTATATAATTTTCATTCATTTTAGCACTTTGCAATGTACATTATTTTATTTGAATTTTATAGAAATATCATGTTAATAGTCGCAAAGTTACAAATGATCTACCTGAACTTATATCTATAGTAATACACGTGCGTAGGAACTACGACCTCTACCCCGTCATCATCAGCAAATAATACACAATCTACGGATTCAGGTAGCAGTAGCTTCAGATTTTAGTTAATCTATTTGTTACTACTAGTTACAGACAACATACCCTTTGATTTTACAACCTTTGCTTTTAAAGTCCAGACTAAGAATGGTACAAATATGTAACGCTGTATTTGGACAATGGATTTAAATAGTAAGAGAATTCTTGTTTGGGTAAGGATTCGAACGAATCACTTCTACGACATTTACAATTGTATCACATAATATGCTATAGGTAGTAGCTTAGTAACTTCTCGAAACTTTTATTGTTTGAATTTTGACAAATAAGATAAACCAATATACTGTGTACAATTAACTAGGGATAGAACATAATCGAGGAGAATTTACCCCATCTAAAATTTTCTTATTTTTAGGAGTTAAAACAGAAAACTCCCAAAGCGGAGACACATCAGCTCAACAAACCAAAGATCCAAACACAATCACCATTTGCAGCTATATCGTGTAATTATTTTTATAAGCAGATCAATTACATTATTGCCAATTACATCTAGTTTGAATCGCCCTATCAAATTAAAACTATCCTTATTGGATATTTATTAGAAAATGTCAATTTTCCAAAACATTTGCTATATATAATCACTTTCTTATCTATTAGGTATGGTCAGGAGGCGGTAGAAGAAATTGGGAATCGAACCCTGGAAATATTTTCCATTCTAAAAAGTTTACAGCCGCCAGTCGGACAGTATAATCACCACTCAATACAAAGTGACCGCGGCATTCAGGATAAACAAAACAGGAAGGTTTATTACTCAATTTGTTCAATAGTGTTGGGTCGAATAGATGTAATAATTGGAGTTTTCTCTAATCCCTACTCTTAGGTTCAATTTATTATTGTGTATTTTAGTATGGCAACTGCAATTATTAGGCTATGGTAAGATAATAACGTGTTAGCTTCGGAGAGACTGACTTCTGATGTATGAAAAAATTATTGCCATTTTCTAATTTGATGTCCAGAATTTTGTAGGTGGTGGTATCTCGTCCCTATGCACGATTGAATACCCTTTTGTCAATACACATTACACAAATATCGAATTTAATGAGTATTAAACCTTGATTAATTAATTCAGAGTGCATGAGTTGTTAAAAATGATCAGTAAATTGTTTGTACGGTTACGAGTTTGTTGGGAGAAATGTGAGGAAAGTACTGCAAGCATTGAACACCCACCTCTACCTAACCTAATTCCTATTAAGGCATTGTTATAACAAGATTTTTATACATTCATTTACTAATATCGTAAAACTTAAATCTGTAATAGTAAATAGAAGAATTAGTAAAATCAGAGAGATTTAGTAAATATCTTTATTAAAAGTATCAAAGCTATTCCCTATTTCCAAATAAGTCCGTTAAATGTTGGTAGATAATAAACATCTTACTTTTTTCCTCCATCTATCGATTATTAGTATTTTTATGAGCCGCGTTCTTTATGGACATAGCTACTCTTGTAACTTGTTCAAATAACAATTCTAAAAAATCAAGGATGATTCCGACCCAAGTCGGGGAGAAATAGAAAAGAAACGGGGTGAAAACTACCGCGCTGCTCTTGACGAACACAACGAACTAATCCAACAGATAATCCTGAAAAATCGCCACCTAAAAGACATTATTGACCATCTCAGAAACATAATTTGGGAAGTTAACACTATGCTGGCCATGAGAACTTAGGTTCGAATCCCTGAAAAACATTTTATTTATCTGTGATTTATTTTGAAGTGAAAAGATGTTTTAGAAGCAGTGATCAAGAAACAAATTTACACATGTCAAAGCAATAAAAAAATCTTTATAAAAGGCTAGTAAGGGAGTACTTAAAGAAATTAAATCTACTGTATTTCTCAAATCGAGGAAGAGGTGGGGGTTGTAGGTTGAGTCATTTGAAATACTTATAAAGAAGGATCAAACGAGTGGAAATATAAAATGTTAAAGTGTCCCCTAGATAATTTACAATCCCTTTAATTGGTTCCTAAGAAAAAGCAAAAATCGACGATAATATTTTTTTCGGAAGCAGCGATGGTCATTCCCGTTTTATTTAACAATAATAAAGCTGTTTAGTCACATTTGATTATGTTTACAGACCTTTTAAGAAGATACTTCTACTCATAATAAACAACCTCATTCAAGGCTAGGCCACTATTAAAGATAACTTTGACTAAAGAAAGATCATGAGTAATATTATAATATTTGTCATCCAAGTATTTATACTGAATGTTTAATAATATTTGCAGATATAAATATGGCTCAGAACGTGAACCCAGTTGGTGGCAGTGTCAGGCTCCATGACCAGGCGGATAAAGACGGCGCTGGAAAGTAAGTTCATGGACAGACAGAGATAGGTACTAGGTAGACAGAGACAGTATGATAGCAATCCTATTATATAAAGTAGTAAGCAATTTTTTTCTGTAGCGAAGGATCTAACTAACCGCTGAACCGATATGGTGAAGTTTCGTATAGGTTCAGAGAAGGTTTTTAACCTTATTTTGTGGAGGGTACCTACACCCTCCCTTTTAAAAATTACCCTCTTCCCCCCCAAAAAAAAAATTAGGTGTTTTTTTAAAATCTTAAAATGAAATTGGGGTTGACTTCTTAAGTGCAAATAGAGTCTTCTAGAGCCATAGCCGCTATTACGGATATATATAGAGTTAGTGTTGAGCCATAGTTTAGGATGATCTAGTTGGTTTTAAGGTAGTGAATAACAAATTAAATTAAAATATAAAAAAACCTAGACATTTAAGAGCTACGCAGAAGAAGAAAAACAATTAATCAAAAAAAATAAGTAGAAAACAGGCAGATCATAAACTTATCTTATTCTTAATTGTGTGTATTATTTGTTTGATTTTTCTTGATTATTTGATCTCCATTGTCCAATCCTCTACAATTTGTTGATGCAAATCTTGTTATTCTAGGGTGAACGGATCTTCATCCCAACAAGTGTCCAAACGTTTACAGTCTGAGCTCATGAATCTCATGATGTCGCAGGTATTGTCAACAAATCAAGGGTTAAGGAATTGGACAATTCCTTGCTTAAAATAAAAAACTTTACCCCCCGTTTAGTAGACCAAAATTAATCTACATTTGTAGCCTGACAAAACTGGGATAGATTTTGTGGGTTTTTTTACATTGATATTCGTTTAAAATTGTCTGTAAAAAAATGGTACACATGATTTTTCAATATCGCTAAGAACCGGTTCTAATGCGGCAGATATTAATCTATTTCGAAGCCATACTGGAAAGCATTTTTCTTTTATTTTGATATTCTAAATTGGATAGGTTTACTAGTTTTATCAGCTTTGATATTAGATCATATATAATGACATGACCTTTTTATTTTGAATTTAATATTTATCATAAATTAATAAATTTTGTAACAAGATAGCATTTTCCCTCTTATTGCCTAGTGAAGCACTCATCCCCTTGCTCCCCTCCCCCCACCACACACACACACACACACACACCTGCTTGGTTTTGAGAGAGAGAATAGTTATTTATCGCATTGTAAACAGCTTTCCGCGGTCAATAAATGTACAATTTTAAGATTAAAACCAGTTAATTTCAGCCCCGAAAAGCGGATATTAGTCGGTTTCGAAGCCATACTGGAAACCTTATTATTGATGGTTCATATTTGATTAGCTTATTTTAAATTTTGTTAAATTAGGTAGGCCTCGCTTGGTTAGGGTCCCCTCCCACACAGAGATAATCACAAAAAAAATGGTAAATGTTGTTGATAGAACATAGATCCAAAAAATTAGTATTTCCCTTCTGAAAAAAAATCCTCAAACTTTCTTGCTATATTTTTTACAAATATGAACTGGTGGTGTTATTAAAGTGGTTAAGACATGATTTTGAGGGAAATCACCACATAATATCTTATTACATTTTATTGATTTTCATATAAAACCATTAAGATAATACTAGACAAAATTTCACAAGTAAGTTTTATTACCTAATGAAAAAGGAATCATTAGTCTAAAGAAAGGTCTTATTAATAATGTTCTACAAAATTAGTAAATATAAGTTTAAAGGAGAGCTTTGTATCGGTTATTTGTCTAAGAGATATTTGTAAGTAAGTAATGTGTCATTGTAAACGATTTTTGCTAAAAATTATCAATGAAATAGGAAGTTATAACCATCGTTTTACCTAACTGTTTCACCGCATGACTGTTAGACAAAACCAAGTCCTAGAATTAGTGATGGCAATCCGTCGAATTTTTGGGCCGGATTCGGATTCCGCATTCTTATTTTTGGCGGATTCGGATTCCGGATTCTAGCAGTATTTTAAAAGCCCTTTTAAAAAAATAAAAAAAATAAGTGCTACATATGCCCTAAAAATTAATGTTCTTGGTGTTCTCTATAATTCACTTCCGAGAATCGAACCAGATTTTAAAAGATATATATATAGATGATAATGACTAGTATTAAAAGACTCAAGACGCTAATTTTAGCCTACCAATTAAGAATCCGAAACCGCTATTAAAAAACGGATTCTGAATTCGGATTTCAAAATTGGCTAAAAATTGGGCGGATTCCTGATTCGGACCGGATTGCAAACCCTAAAATAGATACCAGGGAGGGAGGGGACATAGACTTTTAATTCATACCAGTACCCAAAGGTTAATTAATAAGTCTTGTTCTCTTATCTTGATTGGTTGGTTGAAAATTTTTTAATAGTTTTATACAAGGGGTAATATTGTATATCATCATTAAGGATGTACAGTACACAACACATCCCTAAGATTCATTTAACCTTTCCTTATTCTATTTTTATTTTTTTAATAAAAGACAATTTTTTTGTATTAATTGTATTAATATCTAATATCTTTAGGAACTTGAAAGATGAGAAGCCGTATGAAAATAAAGTTAGGTAAGTTCAAAATTTGGTTGGTAAACCTGTTTTTACTATAGAACTTTTAGAAAAAAGATTGTGAATGTGAAATCATAGTTTTTTTATAAAACATAATTAATCTGGATAAAAACCAGTTCTTAGCAGCTGAAAAAATCTTGTAAAGCATCGTATTAGAGACAATTTTCCCCCGAGGGCTAACAAAACTGTTTTTAATCTGATAATTTTAAATTTTAATATCCTTGGAAAGCTGACTATAATACAATGCGATAAGTAAATTATTTGATCATAAAAAAATGTTCAATAATACTTTTATTTTCTTTTAATGGATAAAGATTAATATCTTTATCTTTGATAAATTATCACTAAATCTGATCAACCCTAATGAAAGAAAGGGCTGTATGTATAATAGTTATTTATCGCATAGTTTTATAGTCAGCTTTCCATGGATATCAAAGTGAAAATTTCTAAGATTAAAACCAGTTTTAGCCCTGACAAAAA
>LS047553.1:43061-53665 GCA_900241095.1 Acartia tonsa | reverse complement strand
TATACAAATTTAACCCTATTTAATAGGATTTTTCCTTAAAAATAAATGATTAAGCAATTTTTGATTAAACATATAAATAAATATAGACAAATTATAAATACCCCAATCTAACCGACTTTATTTGTAATATCAATCTCGTTATTTTTTTACATGAAATATTAAAGGTTAATATATAATAATCAGATTTAAATAAAAGTTTTAGTTTCAACGTAAAGTTCAAGAGTAATCCAAATCAATTAAAATGAAAACGATGAAAAAAAGATTAACTGGATTTTCAAATGATCATAAAAGACTTTTAGTAATAAAATTTATATTTTTTGCTGAAAAAAAGGCTCAATAATAACATTTACATAATACATTTTATAGGCAAAAGTTAAAAGATTTGTATACAGAACTAAAAAATAAACCAATAAATTAAGATCTTTTGATTTAAACAAAACATTTGATGAAATGGTATTTTGAATAAAACTTTATTAAAAACATGTTTTAAACTATTAAAGCCACCAAAAAGCTGCAAGAATGGCTATAAATCTAAATTTACCTCTTTCACCTAATAAGCAAGGGCGTGCATATGAATTTGTTAGAGTAGAAGGGAAGTTTGAGTTTTTTTTTTATTTTTGATAAAATGTATCTCGGGGGAAAGGTAAAACCCCCCATAAACGAGTTTTGGACAGGTATGAAACGGGACATGAGAATTTAAAGTTTCAATGATCCACCCTCTCCCATGCACGCCTTTGCTAACAATAACATTTTTTCTATAATTTTTAAAAAGCTGCTTAGTGGTAGCTACAAAAAAGAAGGAATATTATAAATGTAAAAATGCTTAAAATCAATTCTAATTTACATGTTCCTCTATACATTTTAAGGACATATCATAAAAATATAGGAAAGAAAATCAGGTTAATTCATTTATAATTAGTTCACATATGTATACCTTTCATTTAAAAGGTAATATAATAAAATCATCATTTAATTTTGAATAACGTCTACAAATAATGTATAACAGGAAAAATATCTATGAAACATATGTCATAAAACGTTCTTTAAATATTTCTTTTATATTTTTTTTATTATTTATTAATTATTTTATTTATAATTAAAACTATTTTTATCAAAAGTTATTCTTAGTACATTGAAAGTATATTTAATTAAGAAATCTTGTTTATTGTCCTTATAAAATAGTCTAAAACCAATCCAAGAACATTAATTAACAAGCTAGTTATATGAATTCGTTGCTTAAGACAACATTCATATTTCAGACGATTTTTTGATAACTTTAGTTTTAATCATTAAAATAATTAATAAATTATAACTAAGAACCAAAATAAATAAGATAATATGTCAGGATTTGAAGGGATTGTTTATTTGAAAGAAAGAAAAAAAACTTATATCTGAATATAATTTAAGCATTTTGGCCTTTAATATTAGAAATATTACATTAGATTGTATTTTTTCAAATATTTAATCCTTTTATCCCTGATTAAGAAATAAATGAATAATGTAAATAGTTGATTAATATGAAGTGCAGAGGTGTAGGATAGGAATATAAATTAGGTGATTTTGTGTTGATCTAGCCCAAACAATTCCATCACTTTTATGACTATGCAATCAAGTATTTGAGGACTACAAGAGTCATAAGAATGATAAAACTGTAGGGCATGGTTAGGGTCGGGTGTCAGGGGACAAAGGTCAGGTAGGTAATCCGTTGTTATACTCAGCGTCTCGGTACCAATGTTGGTTCTTTTTAAATAGCCTGTAGTGTCTTAGACATAGACATTCACTTAAATAACATCAAAAAATGATAGAAAAAGATTTTTAGATCTTATTCTCAATTGGTTTTCTACAATTAAAACCGGTAGAATTATTTACATATATAATTTTTATTATAATTATTATGATAACAGAACTGAATTACAACATTGATACTGAGACATACGAGTACAACATTTAGGAATTCAAACATTTAGATGGCATTGTCTATGATTTTTACAACTTACACTAGTAACAAAATCTTCCCATATATGAAACAAAAATAACCCTTTATTACAAAGATAAACTAAAAATTTTCTGACTTTCCAAATTATTTGGAAGTTTGGAGCTTTGAAATTTATAATTAACCTTGATGGGTTAAACAATGTAACAAAGGTTTTAATAGATTTTCATGTGTAAGTTTAAAAATGTTGCCATTGAAAAGGGAGGTAATTGAAGTTGTAGGAATTTTAAGGGATTAATAATACTTTAGCATGCACATATAAGGGTCCAGTCCAATTTAAAGTAAAAAGAAATAAATCAATTGAATGAAAAACATTCACTTTGAAAGTAATTTTTTGGCTGTCTTCTTTACTTTTGCGATTAGACAAAACAAAAAGAGATTTAAATAGTTCTGATAGACACAGACAGTATTAAAAGTTTTAAAAAAGGTGATTTTTTAAAATTCAACAAGGTTTTAAACATACTGTTGACCCTAAATAGTTACAAAACTAAACTAAAAACATAACAAACATGCAAAACAACAATAATTTTCCATCCTTACCTTCTAAACTCTAGAAGAGACTTGGTTGACTCCGGTAGAGCTCTGTCCGGCCAGGCAAGGAAATGGAACTGTGTGACCGTCCTAGTCTCTCCTGTCTGGGTGTTCTTCAGGTATAGAGATCTGACCAGGTAGTCGTCACACCACACATGCTCAGATACAAGGTGAACCTAAAATAATTCTCATTAAAACTAATGCTAGAAGTTAAAGCTAAATATATCCTAAATTAAAATAGATAAGAAAAATTAAAAATTGAATTCATTTCTTATGTAAGAATATAGCTTTCTTTTTCACAGGTATGAAATTTTTCAAAAAAAATTCTAACATTTTAATGTAAAAAAACATGTTTTATTTTTAGCCAATTGACAGGCAGAAAGTTTTTCTTAGAATTGTTTGACTAAAATTTGATAGATTTTGGTAAGATTTAGTGGTTTCTTACATTTAAGTTTTCTACAGAAGTAATAGAACTAAAATGCAAGAAAAGAGCTTTTTAATTAATATAAATTCCCTCGGCACGTAAAGTAAACAAGTATAACAAAGTACATCTTAATGTGAAGAATATAAAGGATTGAGGAAAAATAGTATTTACTGAATAAATATTAGCAGAATATATCCACCAGTAAACACATAAAAAATCTCTTATACTCAATTATACACAGGAATATGTAAGTTCAATAAGAAATTGTTATCAAAATTCAGGTAAATTTTGTGGTAAGTTGACAACAGGGTTAATCATGCTCATAAGTAGCGCAACAATAACAGGCAACTATCATTCTAAATGAAACAGAAAACTATAAATGTAAACTATTTTAAGGCAGTTTAAGTTAAAAAGGCAAATAAATCACAAAATATGACGTATTTGTGAGTTATTTTCCAAAGTTTAAAACAATTTTCTCTTCGTTATTGAATATATACAATTTGTTATTAAATCAAATGATTTTTTAGAATACTGTACCAAATCCTAGCAAAGACGAGTTGTTTTCAAGATACTTGTTATAAAAACAGAACCATGTGAATAATATATACTATGTGTTATTTTTATATATCTATATGTTTATCTGTTAAGTGTATGGGAATGTTTTTCTAAGTGTTATTCAATAAATAAACAGCGGCTATGCCTATAGCTTTTAGGTTGTTGAACTCTACAGAAAATAATAAACCAAATATACTAATCCTTAAAAAGTGCTGTAGAAAATTTATAAAATGCATTTTATGTAGGAATAAATTTTAAAATCCCCTTGTTAAAAGCGAAGCTTTTCTATAATTAGGGTTGCTCCGTCCATCCGTAACAGTAGATTCCTATTACAACAAGGCACAATGTTATAAGCGAAGCATATCCATAAATGTAAGTATGTCCTAAACTTTAACTGTAAGTATGTCCTTAAACTGTATCCTATTTCTAAGCAGTTTTTTTCAACAAATTTACTTGCGATTTTGTTTAAACTTATTTAGCCAAGACACTCTAAAAGTGTTAATGTTCGTTTGTCCTACCGTTTTAGAGCTACGCTTTTATAGATGTTGTTATCCTTAGTTTGAAATGCAAACATGTGTATATGATGCATTATTTTAAAAAACTTATGTATTTATATGGACAAACTATACCTGAAGCGAAAATAATCATTTAATCCGCTTTTGTTTAATATACCGAATTTTTAAAACATTATGAGGGGGAGGGGTTATTCCCCATCTTCAATATGTAATTTTAGTTTTATATCATATGTTCTTTACTTTTTTTATTCAAAATATGGCAAGATTTTTAATATCAACATTTGTGAAATAATCAAAAATAATTTATGTCCAACACTAGCGGAGCAACAACAATTTATAATAAAATTACATATATGTAAATATCATAAGGAAAAGAATATACTCCCCTGCAATAATTATCTATTTAATTCCAGCTACTTTAACATTGATTATGAAAGATTAACATCTATCAATGTGACGTTATATGAGATAAATTATTTGGATTTTTTTTTTTTTTTGAAAATTATAACAACGCAATTGATAGACACACGGACAGAGTGAAATAATTAGACGATTTTTACCATTCTGTAAAATGTCAATAGCAAAAAAACATCTTTCTTTTATAACAGCCGAAATATTACATATTCCTAAATGATGTCCTCAAGAGAATTACATATAAACCGACGACGGGGCATCTATTTGTAATAACAGCTGAATAAATCATACTTTACCCACAGTATTACGGAGTAAAGTAGGACATACAAAGTGATTTATAGAGTAGCTTCATTTATAGAGTATTATACTATTCGTACATAGAGATAAATCTAAACCAGCTTCACCTAACCTACTTTCATAAACTTATTCATGTAAGTGGGGAAAATCTTTTTATAATCTTTTATCACTGTAACCACTCCCCCCCCCCCCGGGGCCCGGTGTTTTTTTTTTTTAAAAACCAAAAAAAAGGGGGAGGGGGGGGGGGGGTGGGTGGTTGTTGGGGGGGGGGGGGGAACAACCCCCCCCCCCCCTTCCCTCTTTGATATTTATAAGTAAGAACCATTCACAGGGGGAAATCAGGTATGTGTTGGTGAGTAGCGGGAGGGGGAGGGGGGGTGCATCTTAATCCCCTATGATTCCCCTATTACTAAATACATTTCCCTCCTTTTAATAATTTGTTTGTTTCAATTATAACAGATTTTGATTTGTTAGATAATATTCATGTTCCTGTACTGTACTAGTTGGGGAGTGGAAACTTAGCCACCCCTCTTTAAATCCTAATAATCATGTATTACTATTTTCCATTCATAGTAGTAAATGTTAATTATTACAGTTTTACTTTTATTTTCTTGGTACATCAATTTTGGACTAACAAAAACATTCAAAGATTTTCAATACATGAAGGGAAACATGAAAACATGGAAAAAATGGTACTTTGACAAGAATTATTATTTCCATTATCATTAATCAATAAATTTTATCCTTCAACCAAACGTAAAATACAGAAAAAAAGACAGGCTTCATAATAGAAGATGCAGATTTTGACATAATATATCTAGTTATATTTGTACTAGCGGCTAGGCCCTTAAAGACATCTGGCGGCACTGTAAAGAGGGTGTGGGTGAGGTCAACCCACCACCAAAAAATTCTTTTTAAAAAGAAAAAGTTTAGTAGAAATCTCAAGGGCGATATCAATGCACAAAATGGAAAATAGTTTAAAAGAAATTTCCCGGGCAAAAAGATAGCTTCATTGAAAATGAGACTCATATTGGTTCAGCGGTTAGCGAGTACTTTCGTCGCCAACAAAAGACAGAAAAGCAACCTGATTCTTTTTTTTTATCAATATATTGAATATGTTTACAAAACTGTGGGAAAGGAAAAAATCCTTCAGATAAAATCAGATCGGAAACATCAAGAGAATGGATGTAGAATATACTTGGATATTATGACATGGGAAAAATTTTCATCAATTTAGCTTTCTAACATGGAACCTGGTGTAAGATACAAGTAATGATATATCCATTATCAAGCTTCATTATTAAGAATATCTGTACATTACGGAAACTTACCTCGTAGATGTGATAAGTCTCCGACCCTTCCTCTGGCCAATATCTGTGCACCAGCTGGTAACCGTTCTCCGCCAGCCTGGACAACATGACAATGACGACACTGCCCTGCTCCCAGACCATCTGCCAGAAGTCAGCTGTTGTGTGTGCCAGAGGTCCCTGGGTCACCAGGTAACCAGGATTACGAGGGTCATGGTCGGTCTAGGAAATAAATTTCTTTTTAAAATCCTTTTTATATTTAAAAATTTGCTTTTCGGTGCTTTTTCTTTCAGTGCCTAGCGTGCACAGATCCCCCCTTTTTTATGAATCGAAAATAAATTGGAAAGGTACTAATTTTCTTTATGCCTAACCCAGCGGGGCTACCCTGTACCTATTTAATCTTACCAAACTAGCATAAAATTACAATTTCAACATTTAACAAAGGTTTCCTTTAGTAACTACTAGGCAAATCTAGTGAAAAGGCATTTAATTTTCATATTAGAGAATGTAGGTCAAAAGTGGTTAGGAAAAGTAAACACAAGACAATTGCCCGTTACCCGTTAACATGTTGCAAAAAATATTTTTATGAAATATATGAGAAAATTGGTGTAAAATGTATGACCACTCACCACGGTGGACGCGTTGATGTAATCAGAGTTGTCCCCGTTGACCAGGGCGTTCAACAAGACCCTGTTATGATCATAGGGCAGTTTGTCGGGGTATCTGTTTTTCTTGCGGTTTTCAACCTAAATAAAGCATACTCTAAATTCTTTCTTCCATGCTTTATATTTCTCATACATTTTTACTTATTTTTAAATCCTAATCGAAAATAAATGGCTTTTACTTAATACTTTTCAATGAAGTAAAATATGAAACCCTTTTATCGATATATTTTTTTAGATGAAAACTAAAAGCAATTAAGTCCATTTGCGGTTTAAATATAAAAAAACAGAAACTTAATTACCCCTAATTATCTTTAAAAAGACAAAACAGTACATTTCAATTAGTAATGATCAATTTTATATTAAGGAAATATGGACGCATAATAATAAGTGTAAGTCGCCATTGCTCGCCTGTGGCACACTCACCTTGAACGCCACGGTTGTGGCGGATGGTTCTGCCTCGTATGCGCACAGACCCACCCACTCCTGCTCCAACCTCTGCTTGTTGTTGAGATGGTCCTCCATGTAGTTGAGCACCATGTGACCGGTGGAGATGTCCATAGTGGTCACGCCTGGATCTTCGTGCCTGTTTTAAAAAAGCAAAGTTGTTTAATTTTACAAAGGATAATTCCATTTTAAGTTTAAATATTCCTATTAAAATCATCCCCCCAAAAAGGTATAGCAAATGAGATCAAAAAAATCTTTTAAATCTTTCCTTGCCTATAAAAGCCACAATTTTTTTTAAAATAGCCATATTTTGGTTAAAAAAAAAGGCCATAAATAGATTTATGATTTTTCTTTTAAAGAAATTAAGAGCAGTGAATTTTTATCCTCAGTTAAGCTTTGAAAAGATGAAAAGAGTAAAAAGCTAAATAAGAATCCTTAATAATGCTAAAATCTAAAAAAGAATATTTTTTCCAAATTTATATTCTATATTTTACAGTATTATAAATAAGTACACGATCTTAATTTTACAAAATTATAAGTTTTACTTCTTAATAAAGTTTAGAACTAGAAGTTTGTTTGAATAGGAAAGATGAAAGAGAAAATTGTAATCATATTCTTTTCAAACTATCTTAATATTGGATCAATACCACTAATAACTAATAAGTTACCAGGGTGGAAGGGGACATTAGACTGCAAATTACACCGGTACCCAAAGTTTTATAACCACGATATCTTATTTGTTGCCTAAAAACTTTAGGTACTTTCTGAAACTTTGATAGGGTGATTCCATATTAGCAATGTCCAAACTTTTGATTTTATTCTGCAGAACTGGTATTTTGGTTTACCAACCTTGGGAATTTATATAAATTTGTTGTCTATTGTCTTATCCCTGAAGAATCTTTTAAGTTTGTAAACTTTAGTTGAGAAATGAAAGGATTCCTAAATGTACTTAGTCTTTCTTAAAACTAACAAATATGTTTTCAATAATTAGTTTTTTCATATAAATAATGAAGTTTAAAAAAAATTATGTAAATAAATGAAAAAGAGATTATCTAAAGTATAAAGTAGTCAGGATTTTTGTCCAAAACAAAAGATGTTTTCAAAATTAATAGGTGATATTTTGGGAGGAAAACCTCATTTTTGTTTTTAATGCTGTACGACCATTTTATTATATGGTAAACTATTATTATATATGAAAAGAGAAATATTTATTTCTGATCAATAATTTTGAAATCTTTATTTTATTTCTATAGCGTAGTTTGTAAATAATATGTTTTTTTAATATTTCTTGGTCATCTTGAGAAATATTATTTAAATATAAACAATATTTTTATAAATTACAATATTTTTTCTATTAATTCTATATCTAAACACTTAACCAAAAAAAAAATTTTAACTGGAATCTAAGTTATAATAGAAACATTGAAGTGATAATTTATAGAATTAATTCCCTATAGAAATGCTTTAATTATTGAATTTTTATACTAAAGGTATATTTTTATTTAATTATTTATGACTTTAAAAAAATTCTTTCTATATATTAAAAAATAAAGTATTTGCTTACCATGATGAGGTGCTTGATGTTCGAGATCCTTCGGAGTTCTGATTCTTTGCAGAAGAACTGCCCAGAGGTTGCTTCACACACTTCTCACTCTCCCCATCCTCCCCCGCCTCTCCTACCGCTCTGTTGGGAGCCGCGCTCTGCTGGTGGGCGGCGGATGCCGGGGCGCCCGCGGACGGGGGAGGTGCCCCTGTGGCAGGGGCCGCAGCGCCGTTGTTGCTGCTCTGGCTGGCCCGGCTGCTCCTGGACCAATCACGGACTAGTTGCTATAAACAAATAATTATCTTTAGTTCAGAGAACAGTTAACCTTTATCTCCCCGAAATTTTCCATCCACCCCCTTCCACCTTTCAAAACCAAACTACACGGGAAGAGAAGCAAAAGATTAAAATACGTACGAGACCCTTCAAAAAAAAATTGACTGACCCCCCGTTATTTTAATTCCCCTTCAAATTTCCATAATCCTCCTGGATTCGTCCAGCGGCGCTGATCATTATAATTGGTAAATTCTTCTATAATTGGACATATTAAACATTATTATAATTCATTATTTTATATACTTACTTCAGCAATTTAAAAATCAATCAAGTAATAATAATTATGTAATTATATGAAATTGATATGATTATATATTTAATATAAGATTCCGTAAATGGTTAGGTCATTAAAGAAAGCTTTATAAATAATAAACCTTTTTGGCTTTTTATAAACTTTACTCGGAATTTTAAAGAGATAAGGGTTAGTAAAATAGATTAAAACTATCACAAAATCTTAAATCTGAAAATTAAATAGCCTAAAACAGGATCTATGTGAACCCAATCAGTTCAGTGGTTATTGAGATCTTAATATTCAGACAAAAAAACCTTACTTATGAATAGTATTTGGTGATTAATTTTAGATAAATTTATAACATAAAATATGATTTATTAAAAGGTTTCCCATGACTTTAATATAAAAAACTCATTTTATTGAATGTTTTGTATCTATTCATGCATGGAAAAAATCCCCTATATTTACTATATTTGATTATTGGTCAGTGAGATAAACCTAATAACTTGTTTACAACTGTGTAAGCTAAAATCTATATCAGGATATAAATACTTTATTCCCACAACTATTAGTTCTATATTAGTAGCGTAGCTACTGTACAACTATCCATATAGAGTATGTCTGTAATTGCACAAGTTTTTAAATAATTTACTAATCAAACTTTACTTTTCTGCTATTGGTCAAGAATTAATCAAGGCGCAAGATAGAGTTGCAGGTACAATGCAACACTACCACGGCCTACGAAAGAAAAGTGTGGTGGGTACTTTTCCCTTTCGTACCACAAAAGCTTTTCAAAAAAAATCTCTCTGCATGCCTCATTTTTAAGCCAAGTGATTTTTAAAATCCTGAACACAACCAAAAGCTAAAAATCTCATTCTTAATTTGTATTTGAAAAGAACAATTGGGTATAGTATCTTTCGTAGAAACGCCTCTTAAGGGGAGTTTTGTAATGTTTTCACAGTAGCTTCAGATATCTTATTTTAGGTTAGATTAGGCAATGGGTCCCGCAGGGTTAGAGCCCTCCGCAGGGACTAGAAATAGGGGGAAAGCTACTCTGAAAATTCGACAAAACTCCCTTAAGAGGCGTTGTCACAAAGGGGACTTGATAACTACGTTGATATGAAAATTAAAATTACTTCTTTTTTACAAAATATTTCACTTACAATAATTGTAAATTTTATTTGTTTTCCTTTTATGTAAAGAAAATATGTATTTGTTTGTCAAGGAATCACATAACAATATTGAAGGTAAATAATAACACAATATGTGTTGAGATAATCAAAATCTGTTATAGTATCAACACAACAAAAATGTGTTACTAGTATCGAAGCTACTCTATCCTTCTCAGTCA
>LS047549.1:0-12616 GCA_900241095.1 Acartia tonsa | reverse complement strand
GGCTTCAGCCCGTCGGGGCCAAAAAGACTGGAATTATTCAGTTTACATTCCGCGGAAAGCTGTCTATAATACGATGCGTTAAATATATCATATCAACTTTTTATTTCAGTCTATTTTATCTAAATGTTTGTGTAATTTGTGTAAATGCTAACTTTTTGCAATCTAATATATGATCAAAATAATAAATAATTTAATAATTAAATTTGTCACATTACATTTGTGAGGGGAAAAAATATTACATACAAAAAATTAGACCACTAAACAAAAAAAATCAAGAAATTTTTTTTTAAATATCTAAAATTGACAGCAAAGCTTTTCTCATTTGAAGTTGGTCCGTCCGTCCGTAGCTCTTTTAGTAATTTAGGCATTTTAGATTTTTCCTTTCAATTTTAAACTTAACACGATGATTAGGTATGATTTAGCAGCGTAGCAACTCTATAATCTTTAGTCCTAGCGTCCATTTTAAGCGTGATTAGTAACCGGCTTTTCATTATAGAATTATCCAATTTACTTGACTTTTGGAAAATTGATTTCTTGCACTATTAGGCACAATTTATAAATAAAGACTATATAAACAAGTTGTAAAATGTAAGTAGTAAGTACGTCCATAATGAGAATCATGTAATTTAAGATTCTAAATAGTGATAAATATTAAATACGTTATTACTTTGTGATTATAAATGTTTGTTTGTTTGACATTCTGATTTTTTTAACTTCGCTTTAATGGAAGTCGTCATACTTGTTTTTAAACACCATACTTTTATATTCAGATAATTACATGCTTTACTAGTAGATATATAGAATTTATTGATTCTGTGAATAAAAACAAAGTAATACTATTTTGTCTATTACAGGAATATACATCTCAAGAAAATCTAATTTGCTTCCAATTATTGTGTCAGTCAATATGAAAAATCTGGAGGCAAATTAGTTTTTCTTTAGAGGCAATTTCCTTCACCCTAAATTAAAACTAATTGGAAATACTTGACAAAAATACTAGCTAAAAAAACATGCATTTTTGTAAAAAAAATAATCTAATCTAAAATTATAAATTTTTATGATATTGTTAGCTAGTCAGTTTTATAAAGTATTTCCGTACAATATTTTTTTTCAAAAAGAATCCTAAACTTCAATAACACTCCTCTAATACTATGAATTTACTGTAATTTTTTTTATTCTTTTGTAGATTTTTTTTCAATAGAATTACTTTATTGAACTAACTAGCTTTAATAACCTAATACCCTACTTACCTCCTTTATTCATAAAAGATAAAAAGTCATGTTAATAAAAATTTTAAAAGTATAAAACATGGGTTTCATTAAAAAAGTTAATTAATGTACAAAAGAAAAAAAACACTGTTAAAAATGTACAAACTGATATTTTGATCTTTATATAAGCTTGGTAATGGCTAGTGAACTAAACCCTCCCAAAACCCCCTTTCAATTTATGTCAAACTTTTGTTTAAGCCCCTAATCTTTTTTTGTCGAGATTTTCCAGAACTTAATCTATCCTAATCATATTGTTGTATTTCATATTGTATATTATCCCAAAATCTTTTAAGTCAAAAGGTTGGGTCAAAAGTTGGTACACTTAAAAAAGAGAAATTGTCAATCTTCAAATAATTTTACCTTGAATTTGTTTATCAGGAAGTGGTGGAATGGCAATGTAGGTGTATTTGGCGGTCAACCGTTCGTGTAGCCAATCAAAATGCTTGTAGCGGCGAGATACTTGGATATTATTAAACTAAAAATAGAAAAGTTTATTTGCCGCCATTTTTTGTACAAATCTCAAAATAGCGGTAAGAAAATTGTGATCTTAGCCATTCGAATACGATGTACCAATGATATACTAGGATATTAATGCACTGTAAAGGAAACATTGTGAATTTTCTTTAATTAAATTGAAAAAAAAATACTTACACTGGGAGTTAGTTGATATGCAATAAAACTTTTAAGACCTAAATAAAAAAGATTTTATAAGTATATTAATTAATACAGTCGATATTATTCAAACGAGAAGGGGAAAATAAAACAATGGCCGATAAATAATTGAAGTACATTTCCAATAATGATACAGAAAATTACCCCTTCTGTAGATTACAATTAGTGATTAAATCGTTTGGACATTCAACTCCATGAACAAACCAATAAAATTCAACTAAAATCATCTTCAAAGTTGTTAAGCCAACGAATAAGAAAACTTAATTTTAATTTTTGGGGACTAGTGTAATAAACAGCCAAATGTTCCTCCCTTCCTGGCGTTTAGTGAAAAGATTGTATTATAAGCCATCATTGTGCAACCAATAGTCGGTCAGACGTAATGAATAAACCTAGTTACATTATGTAACAACACCAATATAATAAAATAAAAGATTGGGAACCTTTAAATTTTGTGTCTTTTTTGGGTGATGCAATGGTACAAGAATAAGGGGGCGTTACAGACTCCCAATTAAACTTTCTATCTCCAAGTTCCTAAAAAAAAGGATGATTTATTAGTTATATAAAAATAATAAGGCAAAGTATAATGGACCAGACCAGACCAGAATGAAATACAAAAATTTTGATGATTGAATAATATATATCTAACTTAATATAAAGGTTGCCTAGAACTAATAGAAAAATAATATAATCTCAAATGTAAATATACCTAATTATTATATGTAAAGCTGAAACCAATAATCCTGTATCTAACTAAACTTCTTCTAACCTTGATACTTAATCTTGATTAAACCATTTTAGTACCAATTTAACCACTGGATCGATATGGATGACCTTTTCAGTAAAGCGTCTCATGGAACTAAGGAAGGATTATAACTATATTGGGGAGAGTACCTTCAACTCCCAAGAAAAATCACCAAAAAATATTTTAAACTTTTTTAAAAAAATTAAAATTGAAAATATAGTGTCGACTTATACCTCACCTTCTATAAAGTGCCCCTAGAGGCCTTTAGGGAAGCCGCTTGTAACAATGTATAAAATGTATACTTACAACTATGGAGACAATTTCTGCTGGTGGCACGGGTACATGGATCTTTCCCAGAATGTAGTTTTCAGCACCCGATTTAACGAAGGGGCTGAACCGGTTAAAACTGGTTTTACTCGTGGCCGACATCTTCTTTCCTCCTTCCCGTCCTGATAATGGAAAAATGGGTTCTATCACTCATACAAATATAAAAAGATTACAGACCCTCTGCGCCTCCTCCTTAATTTTCAATAATTTCATAAGCTTATTTGTAGCCACTGCCGGCCCATTTTCCTAAGGGGTACTATAGCTGTTGGGATCTTGTAAACTCTTCTGTCTCCCTTTTTTTCTCATTAACTAGAGGCCTAACCTCTACTTTTAACCTTGCAGATTAGCCAGACCCCGCGGGGATAAATCTTACCTAAACTGCTAACATCTCCAGTACTTCCAGAGAGGTTGGTATTGCCGTGTGGTACTGCCAGTGCATTCTGTCAACCGAAACAAAAATAAACCGGTTTTTATGACAATAGCCTTTTCTTTGGTAAGGGAAAATTATATATTGAAAAGTTTTAACTTCTACTTTAAAATCGTAAATATTTTTGAAAATTATTAATTTTTGTATCAAGGCAAAAAAAGTATTTCAAAAAGTCAAAACTCTTCAAAATTTAATCATGATAAAATTCTAATGTAAATACAATCATACAAGAATTAAAGAATAGTGAAAGAAGAATTATAGTGCTTATAGTTGTAAAAATCATGCATACTATTACTGCCTATAGGTGTTAAATACATAGATAAGACCTCCTCTGACCTATTTAAAGCTACTTTTCTAGAGGTTATCGAGATCTTAAGTTAGAGACAGACATCTTAGCTTATTAATGACAATAACAGACAAATTTTGTTACAAATATGCAATAGATTTATAACCCGAGATGGTCAATCAGACACAAAAATCCGTCCATCTTGAAAAGGAAGTTAAGTTTGTATTTAGCCACGTATGATTTAATTCCATAAAACTAGCAACATTTTTGGACAAAGAATATTCCCTAGCAAAGATATATCCTAACTTCCTAAGATTTAGACTTTTTCTGACTGACTTATTATTTAATATGAATGAAACAAAAATATGTTCACTTTCAAACCAGCAATATTGTCAGATGGTTCCTACACTGCATTCCTATTGGTCCAAATACAGGATTGATCATCTATACTTTCTATATCTATTTTAAATATGTTAATACCTGGTTAAGGCTCTCAGTGAATTGAGATAAATCTGGATATTTACTCTGAAGTGGAATAAAACAGTCAGGAAATTAAATTGATTATAGTGCAATAAAGATAGTAAATGAAGATTAAAATATTGAGCACTACATGGTAAAAAATAAACAAAGGGGACTATGCACGAACAAGAGCAAGTGATACTAAGCACCTTCCAGCAGTGATTCTAAATGTTTTCTTTTTGTGAATATATTAGGGTTATATTTAATATCGTCATATCGATTTAAAAGATTTAGTTTCACCATGGTTTTATATGATTAAAACTTTGAAATGTTAGACATTTTGTGACTAAATATCATTAAATGTTTTATTGAGTTCAAACTGCTGACACAAAAGTAAACTTATTTGATGAAAAATGTTAATTTAGAAAAAGGGATGGTAATTTGTAATATTGTAAACAGTTTTATTATTGTATTGAACTTTAGAACTCAACAAAATATTTGATGATATTTCGTCAAAAAAAATGTGAAACTTGATTTTTATAGTTGATAATAAACATAACCCTAATATATTCACCAAAAAAACATTTAGAATCACTGCTGGAAGGTGCTTAGAATCACTTACTCTTGTTCGTGAATAGCACCTTTCGTTTAAAATCATTGCATTTAAATCATAACTTTTCAATATTTTATTTTACATATTAAAATTGTCAGAGTTAAAAGAGGGTTTAACGGAATTTTGACAATCATTGACATTTTATTCCCAGCGAAGCTTTTCTACAATTTATGTCAGTCTGACCGTCCGTCATGAAAAGCGTTAGGCATTCTGTAAGCAAAGCATCGGTATAATCGAGTTTACAACGGTGGTATGCACATATAAAATTAAATTTACGTATTCAGCAAATTAGCGTCATATTTACATAATTTTTTATTCATAATTGTAAATAGTAACATTTTTCTTAAATATGTAAAGTGAAAACAAAAATCTTTGTCCGTCTGATTTATTAAGCTTCGCCATTATGGATTGAGTAATACTTGTTTAAAAAAGATTAAAAATGAATAACTGCCAAAAGTTTAAAACATGCAAAAAAAACTATCACACAGTGCAGAAGAGAAAAAATTCAGTAAATTTTTATTTTAGTGGTGAATCTACTCTACAGGATCTAACATTATCGTCAATAAGTCAAAGTCACAGTCCTTTAGAAACATCATAAAAAAGAACCCCCCGCCCTTTTGGAAGAAAAATGACATTAAATTTTTTCTCCATTTTATTTGGGAATAACAGAACATTATACTTATTTTTTATTGATATTCACATCCAATCTCCACCCTCAACATTAAATGGCTATCAAGATCAATATAATATTACATTCAATAATTGGGGAACCGATAAAGGAAGCAGTAGGTAGCGCTAAAAATCCGTAAAAGTGAGTTTTAAGGCTTAAAAGTAGTAGTAGAACGATAATATTCACTAAATATGTGTATTTCTTATTGAAAAGAACTAGATAAAAAAAATTAAAAGTTATCTTAAATCTTTATCGTTCTACTACTGTTTTTGACTTAAAACTCACAACCGTTACGGATTTTTAGCGCAACCTACTCCTTCCATTTTCATGGGGAGGAGGAAGGAGGAAGTCGACCCCCCAAAAAAATTGGTGGGGTGGAGGGCAAATCAGTTTAGCGGATAGCAAGATCCTTCGGTACAGACTGACTTTATGACATCCTGCTACTTTTATGTAAGGATTGTCTGTCTTAAATATTTTTTTTTACCCACCTGATTGTGTTGTTGATTGTTGCCAGTTTGGCTTGCGCTATCATCATCAAAATCGCTGTCAAAATCGTCCTAAACAATTCAAACATTTATAACATATGACAGATTTTCAAAAAAAAAGGACATTATGTACATAAAAAGCACAGCGTTTTAAGTTACTAAAAAGAACAGTAATTCATTTCACTTATTTGAAATTTATATTTTTTGTATGAAAGCTTTTTTTTAAATAATCAATTTAAGATTTTAAATGTGCCAAAAAACAATAGAAAAAGAGCATTATATATATAAAAACAGTTTTAAATGGCTCTAATTTTTAAAAACACAAACAGGGTAATTAAAAGCTTTAAAATTCAAAAAAAGCTAAAAAAATATACATGTACAAAAGGTGAATTTTAAAATTAATTAGGTTGCTATTAAAGGTACAAAAATATTATGATAAGAACTAGAAATCGTAAACAATGATAAAGAGTAGAGGGTACTTGTTTTAGGGCAAAATGGATGAAACTAAATAACAATCAAGGACAATGCTGTTCATAAATAGCGCAGAAAACATTCACATTTAGTTGAAATGGACATGTAAAGGGGGTCAAAAGCATATTAATATAAATCTGCAGTAAAATATACAAATATAAAAAAAACATTATTCCACAGTTTCAATTCTGATTTTTGTGCTTTGCGCCTTTTTCAATGCACATACTTAGAAAAAATTTCATGAATTAATAAAAAATGTTAACTTTGCTACTATAACAAAACTTGGTATTTTAATGTATGCTGACTAATCACTGTGTTATTCTATAAGAAAAAGTTAAAGGAAACATAAAACTACACGTCTTTTCGAAAAGTCAAAATTAAAGCAATTTATTATGCAATAAAATGCCTTTAAAAATACCTTTTTTGGCATATGACAATCTGTAAGAAATTAAATAAAATTTTGTTCTGATAACAGCTTCATTTTTCTTCGTAAAAAATCAACAAAATTTGTGTATTTACAAATATCAAGATAATAGAAATAAGTCTATTCATGAAAGAGTTTAGAACTAAAGTGTATTTACATGTATTATAAGATATTATTATAGCTTAAATAACAATACTCTTTCGTGTCTATTGTCTATCATAAACAGACTTCTTTAAAATTTTCAATAGGTACCTATAGTTTTTTAAAATCTAAAATGAGTCGAAACTTATCTATTTCAAACATGATAAATTAACTGGAACAAAAACAGTGTGTCGTGCTGAATGTTAGTTTGTTGATTTATTAATGCTAAATTGACAGTCTTTTAAGTCATTTTGTTTAAAAAGGGTGTATATTTCTCAAAAGAAATTAACTACAAAATGAAAAATATACACCCCTATGTATGCATAAAGACAACACAATTTTATTGGTTAAAGAGCAAAGGACAGAGACTTTTTTTCTTAAAACAAATAATAGAACAGAATTGTATATTTTTCTATTGTATTATATAGTTGTCCGCGGATACGCATAGAAAAACTTAAAGTCTGCTATTTTCCTTTTAGTTTCTATGGACATTTCGTATAAAACTTTTAAAGAAACAATTTATAACCGGTTTGTTTCCATGAAAATAATGTTCTATTAAATGTTTTTAAGAAATTCAATATCTCAAAAAATTGCTTAGCATGCATGGATGGATAATGTACTTGCCCCGACGGCGTTCCCAGGAGATAAATGTCCCCCTCCTCGTGACCCTGGCCTTCCCCCTCCACCACCACCTCCCCCCGGGGAGAGGAGGGAGCCGTTAGTGAAGGGGGGTATGTCACCAAGAAGGTTTCCAGTTTTCACCTTTACCAACAAAATTTAAGATAGATAGATAGAATTTTAAAGGGTAATTTTCTAGAAATAGAGATGGTTATATTTGAAACTTATTTAGTACCTAACAATTTCCTTCACCAATACTAAATACCTAGTTGGTATTTATTAAGAGAGTGATTTATAGACTTTGCGTGATTACTAAGTTTTTATTAAAAATTCAAATTATCTGAAATAATGTACTTTGATGTATTTTTCTTATTTTGAAATACAAGTGATTAAGCAAAGTCTAAAATCCCTCCGACCAATTTATTGTCTTAGATTTTTCATTTAAACATGCGAATAGTTAATTAAACCATTTCTTTTACAAAAATAAGTTGAAGAGAATGTCATAAAATTGTGCACATTTCAAATCCCAAACACCGTGATGAAAGAAAAAGCCAATTCAAAATGTTTCAGCCAACACATTCGTTAAAGTTATAAAAAATTATCTTTTGTCTTGACATTATAGTTTTTCAATTTTATTTGATAATGCGCAGCTACTCGATAAAAATAATATGTCCGTAAGACTGTCTGATAAAGTAAATTATCGAACAATAGCTTTCGACTTTTTACCAATTCCTAGCCTAAAAAAAATCTTATTAAAATCTCTTATATTGATTTATTACACCTTTGATTTTTGTTCTTATTCAATAATTTTTAGATTGTTAATGCAGCACTACTAATAGAAATACATATTCCTGTTAAAATTAAATACAAATGACAACATGTCTAAGACAGGATTTTTTAGGTGTTTCACTTCAGTTTGACTAATCTAATCGTTCTTGTTTTGAACAAAAAGTATAATTTATTTTACTTACATCATTCCAGTCATGTTGCTGCTGGGCTTTAGCTGGCTGTGCAGGCTGAAAAAAAACATTTTATTAAAACAAGGTCTCATACAGCTATAACACAAAATTATGAAATACCTACCTAGGTAGTAAGTGTTTTCCATTGAAAAAAAATATGTCTGTTAACCTATGAGTATGCAATTATCTGTCTATAATACAAAGAAATACGAACTCTGTCTGCCTGTTTTGGAGCTTAAAATCTAGCTAACCACGGAACTGAGAAGGCATAGCTTTTCAGGGAATGTATCTACTGCTCAGTTTTATCTTTAGGTCCAAGAATCTGTTTATTGTAATGTGAAGTATCAATTTATGTTGTGGATGAAAACCTATCTATCCTCTATCTATCCTTATTCATCTACTTACTATCTGTCTATCTATCTATCAACCTGTTGTGGAGGTGCACTCCAAGGGTCCGCTGCCCAATCATCTATGGGACTGCTGACTCCAAACGAATTCTGCCCTGGGGCTGGCGCATTATAATCCTGAAAGAAGGTGGAGAAAATTAAATCATTGAAATCAAAATATTTACACATATTATATTATCTATCCTCTAGAGGTCAGGTACAAGACTAGGTCGTGTTTTAGTTATCTAAACACCAACATTTCATTGCAGTAAAAATTTTCTATTTCATTTAAAGTATGTTGTTGTTTGTTGAATCATGATTTCATAGAACAAGGTAATATAATTCTGACATATCCTCCGATATTTTTAAAAGGCCGGGGCAATTTGGTTTATCGTAACAGGGGGAGGGATAAATTTTTCGCCCATTGTCCTATCACTGTATCCCTAATGACCAATGGATTTACCTTGAAGAAAATCAGTCATTTAAAATATTTCGAAGCCTACCTGAACTTGAGGTAGAGGGGGCGGGGCCATTGGAGGTGGAGCCGAGTCCTCGAATATTTCTTCTACATATGCTTCTGGAAACAAACCTGTGTCTCCCCTGAAAATAGATTAATAAGAAACTATTTTAGAATTTTTTCCTTCCATTACTTTAACCTTCCTTATTTGAAAGTGGATGTCCAGTTCTCTAACGTAGAAGGTGTATTTAAATCCATGATAAACCATGTCCTTATGTATTGCTAAAAATCTCATAGATAGATGATTGGCCATTTATTTGCCTATCTAAATCAGAGGATGTACTTCTATCTTAATTAAAGTCTTGCAATCTTAAAAGGGAATTTTGCTACGTAGCCTAATCAAAGTCTTTCTAAATATTCTTATGGTTGTCTTTCTATATTCAATTCATATCTAGTGAAATTCTATCTGTCATGACAAGTCACAGTGAATTTCTAACTATCTATTTTTACTGATTGTATGTCCTGATATCTATCTGACCTGCAGCTTGTTCCCTCCCACCATCCTTCGCCGATGTCTGTTCTTGTTATAGTCACCAACTCTCCCTCCCTAATGATCATGTTCATTCAGAATATAAATGTAATAGGATCTGTGTGTACCAAAGAATCTCGCTAACCGCTGAACCTATATAGCTTTCCTTTACAGTGCAGTTTCTTATACAGAAGGTTACCTCCCAAGAGAAATAACTAATGGAAAAAATATTTCCTTCCCCCAATTGTCCATCGAAAAATCTGGATGCGTAGCTAGTTCAGATAAAAAGAATTACTATGCATCCAAGACAAACGACGAAAAATAACAACCTACGACAACATATAGAAGAACTCGTTTATTTTTCTGAATGAACATTCCTGATTGTGATTTCGCCTGTGTTGGGTTCCGCCGAAAAGTCATACAGCACTTTGGCGGTTCGCATCGCCATTTTAAAAAATTATTTTATTCTTATTCGCTTTATAAATGTTATGTTTTCTTTTCTTTTCTGAAATAAGAAGATTTTCTTCAATTATATATAATGTTTTAGTTTGTCCTATTAAATATCCAGGGCAACATTAGATTGTTCTTAGATTGACATAAGTATACCTATATTCTTTATTAAAGTCTTTAATGATCCAATTTTATTGTTAAAAATTAAACTAGTTTTTAAAATAAAAATTTCTAATACATCAAGAAATTGATTCTTTAATTATCTACCTATCATTTCTAAATATTAATATTTGGAAATGTAGATATTGTTTACTTTATGTTTCCAATCACCTACTTAATAGGATTCGTAATATATCCTAGTTTTACAATCAGCATGATTCATACTTTGTTTGTTCTTTTCTAATAGACCTAATAGCACAAAAACAAAAATATAATCTATGTAAATGTGATTTTTAACATTAATAACCATTTTATGGATGGTTTAACAGAAAAAAATGAATATAAACTGGTATTAACTTGTTTTCCTGCTTTAAGCGTAATTAATAATCACAGGGAAATTTAATTTTTATGTAAAACTTAAATATTTTTAAATCCAAATTATATTGTACCTTATAAAAACAAACAAAAAAGCCTTTAAATTTTAAATAATTTAAAAACACAACTAATTCAAAAGTGGGAGGGTGTTTTCAGTTTTAAATAATAAAACAGAAATAAAAATTTCGTAGCAGAATAAAATTCCAAACTATTTGTCAACATTAGGGATCTCAAATAAAATTTTAAATGCATTGCTAGTTTTATATTTCCTTTAATTTTATCAAATTTATAAATTAGAAATGTAAAATTTTAACATTGTATATTTTTCAAAAAACCTTTTAAAAATAATTTTTTTTCCTATGTAATAGCTGCGCTTTTTGATACTAAATAAATTGCATTTTCATAAGTTATTAAAATCGAATTGTTGATATACAACTTGATAACCCTTACAATAATTCAAGTCATCTTACGCGGCATTTATGAAGCTGCAACTTTTAGTAGGAATATCATGTGATTTTTATTGTATTTATTAAAATTTAAATTTTTAAATTCTATTGTATAAAGTAATAAGGTTTAATTCTTAAAGCTTAATATTTCGATGACTCCTGAACCGATTAATTTCTCCAATTGAGAAAGACTCTAAAACTTGACATAGGTCCCAAGAACGGTTATAGACTATTTTATTGTAATTTTTAAGTCTAGGAATAGTAAACAGTTTTGGAAAACAGAGGCCTTAGATGCTATGGGCACCACCTTTAGAAAATATGAAAATAGCGCAATTTTTAGTAAAAAGTCTACGAATTATAAAACAGCTGATTTTTACCTTTCCCCATTCCTTCTCCTCTAAGGGGTCTTGGACTAAATAACCTTTGTTGTATTTCCCCATACTTTAGGTTTCATTTAATAACCTAATTTGTTTATGATTAAATCATAAATTTTTAAATTAGGTTTATATGTTAAAAAAGGTTAAAATATGTAAATAATGTCTCAAAAAAACTACGAAAAAATATTTTGAGATGCTTAAGAAAAAAAGGAAAAAAATTGTCAAGAGAAAGTTATACATATATCGCCATGTTTATCAGCTTTTCCCATTTTTGAGGGGGGCAGTTAGACTTAGATCCATGATGAAAATTCGCGTATTACACAATTGTCAATTTTTCATTTTATTTCAGTTAGGCTTTTAAATGATATTTTAAGCTTAGATTTTGAACAATCACTAATGTACTTTGAGCTTTGTGATTTTAGCTCTTTTGGAATTGAAATTGTTATTCATTATAAAAAAATATGAATTATCCTTTGTTTTTCTCTAAACCTACAAGAAATTTCTTTTCAATCGCCCTGCACTTCTTTCAGACATTATTATTCCTTAATATCTTAATAAAGAAATATTTTTTGTATTATTTCAGACTAACAAACCTTAAGAATGTTTGCCAACATTTTGACCAAGGCCAGCCCTGTCGCCAGGTTTTAAAAATTTAATTTCCTTGAAAACTAGTTTTACAACTGTCTTAAGTTTCATAATAAATAAGGACATAAACCATACCTTGGCCAGCCTGAAGCTTTCCTAATAAGGAGAACTCTTCATAGGTTCAATATTTCAGGGAAGGGGGGGGGGGGGGGTATTCAACCATATCGTAATCAGTGCGCAAATGGCCAGTTAAAAAACGTTGGAAATTTTTCATGGGTAAAACGTGGGTG
>LS047548.1:18433-31201 GCA_900241095.1 Acartia tonsa | reverse complement strand
CGTCCGTCCCTTAAGATCTCGGTAACCACTGAACCGATCGGATTCTACTCTTCAGGGAATATACCTACTGGTCCTTTTTTGCTGAAGATTTCCTTGGTCCTTTTACGAATTTGCCATTTTTTTGATCACCTCTGGGCAAAGCCCCTAGAGGCTAGGAGCGAAGCCGCTAGTATTATATAAAGTAGTAAACTTTTTGGTCTAAACGAAGGATCTCGCTAACTACTGAACCGCTATGGTTCTCCTTTAATAAATACCCCTTCCAAAAAATATTTTTTAAACTTTCTCTTTAAAATTCAAATCGTAAAAGGGGGCGGGGAGCGACTTAAGTGCCCTTAGAGGCTTCTAGAGGGCGTAGCAGTTAGTCATTTGAAAAGGTACAAATATAATTTTATACAAAAATATTTAAAATAAATTTGTAATGAACTAGATGGTAGGAACCATTTTTTCGTTAAGATACAAATATCTTTTTTGCCCTTCTGTTATTTCAGCTTGTTTATATGAAAGGTTTACTTTATATTTATAAACCACTTGAAACAAACCCAATATAACTTTGTAGTTGTATATGCTGTATACAATATATGTGTATTCTGAATTGTTGTGGTGTATTTGAAAAACAGAAATAATTTATGTTTTAGCCTACATTTATTTTACTTAATGTATGTTTTTTTATGTTAGGGTATGTTAAAAAAGTCTCAGAAGGATATAGTTCCCATTTAGGAATGTTTTGGTAAAAGACTTCTTTTTTTTGTCCATTTTTTAAAGATTCCTCATATGAAATATTATTTTTGCAACATACGAAATTGTTCTTGTTTCATTTTTTTGTTGAAAATTATCTTTCTTTATTATTTAGTAAGAAATATATTCTACACAACTACACAATTTAGTTCAATAGAATATATTATTCACTTGGATTTCAGTAATACAGGGATAGGCAAGTGCAGGTTTTAATATTCTTCTATCCAATTCTTTAAATTTCCTTTTTTAGTGCTTATTATTAATGTAGTTGGGGAAGAATATGTGCAGATTTATTTATACTTCTTAATTCCCTACCTCCATGCATGCATTTACAATTTATACCACATACAAAGTATTCCAACAATATGCTGAATATTAAATTTTTAAAAAAAATATTCTTAATCTGTATCCAAACCTTTATTATTCAGATCCAGCCGTTTCAAAGATCTGTGTTTACAGATATTATTTTTGCCAAGTTTTTGAATTTAAAAATATATATAAATTTTGTTTGAAATTGTATTTTTCTAATTTTTTAATACTCTGGAATAAACTGCCTAGAACTATTGACGATAAATTTTCTTTGGTGCTTTATAAGTTTACTTATAAATTGTATTCAATTTACTTCTATATCTTTCTTTTATAAAATTTAGGTTGTTTATTCCTTATCGCCAATTATGAAATGACACTTATTATATCTATATATAAAAGTAATAGGATATCTATGTGTCTATTGAGTCTGTGTGCAGAAGGATTTCGCTAGCCGCTGAACTAATATGGTTCTCCTTGTTTCCCCCTCCCCCGCTGGTAGTCACATAAAAAAGTCATGCAAGATATGTAAATTATGTTATTTAAAGATATAAACTGTAATTGTGGTTATGTGAGTTAGTGTGTGTGTGTGTCTGTGCGTTTATGTCTGTGTGTGTCTGTATATGTGTTTGAGTTAGCTTCATTTTACAGAGACACTTATCTTACAGAATTTCATTTAGATTCAAGATATGAATAAATACTACAGTAAATTAGATATTCAAATTAAAATAAGGAAAATCAACTTAATTTATTTTTAACATATACATAACTTAAAAGGAAATTACTCTAACCTAATCTAACTTATCAGACAGATGCTAAACAATAATTCATATAATTTCTTACTATTTATAAAAATTTTAGGTGCTATAGTAGATATTCTTGGAGTTCCAAGTAGTGCTTCTCATCTGTGGGACAATGCTAGAAGGTAATGAAGATATTTCTAGTAGTTATATTATCTATTGTGTATCATGTATATGGATGTGATACTTCTATGCAAGTAAAAGAATTTATAATATGAACTCTATGATCTAAAATTAGATTTTTAGAACCCTCAGTATATAGGGAAAGCTTCTTATTTAAGAACAACATAACTAATAAAACTAATATACCAAATCATTATCAACCAATTAAGTTTTTTTTTTTCAATGACATAAATCTTTTCTATTGCGATGTATGCAGTTGTAAAACTTAAAACTGCTGATACGAATCAAAATGATATTGAAATCTAAATAGTTAGAATTTATAATTAGTAATATGTAAATGACTATAATTAGATAACAATTGAATTTGATTATCTAAGTTGTTCAGTTGTGTTGTAATAAATTTTAAATTAAATGATAATGATTTCACTTTGTCAAAAATATTTTCTGTTTTTGAAGAGAAATCCTAATTAGAAAATAATTCAATATACTTGACTAAATTTGGCCACTTTAAAATTTCAAATTCTAAAACATAAATTAGTTGAGATAATTGACTTTATAAAATATATTTATTTATATAAAGTTCTTAATTTTTATTTAACTATATAAATAAGTGCTACCTAACGACTGATGAATTTGTGTAAAACCTTACCAAAGATAAATATTCTATAACTGTCTGCTAATAATATTACTGAATATTGTGTGCAGGGGCAGAGATAGAATTAATCCTTCAAACCCTGTGATGTAAATGTTCAATTAACTAAATTGGAAAAGGATTTAATCTAAATTTGAAAGGTTTTAAATTTTGAAGAACAAAATACACATTTAATTGAAAATGTAAAATGACATAGTATAACAAGATTGACAAGATCACAAAAGACTTACAAATCTCAAAATAATTGATTTTATGAATTGAAACAAACGTAGAACATTTATTAGCTCTTTTTAGAAACCAGCTGTTTATTTTGTTACAATCTGCACATGTTAACTTTACATAAGGAAGTCAACAATTCGCGTTTTCTACACTTTTAATCAACCTACTCTTATTGCAAAAATCTATGCCGAACTTTTGTTTAGACTGGTTTTATCAGTAGAGAAAAGAAAACGGCGACGCCAGGCGAATCCATCCAGTTTTTCTACCTGTCCTGGTAGTGGTCATAATCAGGTATTAACTCCAGTATTTCTACCTGTCCTGGTAGTGGTCATAATCAGGTATTAACTCCAGTTTTTCTACCTGTCCTGGTAGTGGTCATAATCAGGTATTACCTGCAGTATCTCTACCAGTCATAATCATCTTTTCTAAAGGGATGGTTTCCTTATTTTTTTTCTCTCAAGTAAACATCTATGACTTATTTAATGATCAAAATAAATTCTGATGTTACATTTTTCCATGCAACTTTCATAGATAATAGTGAGTTTATGAGATATTGTAACTTTTTTATAGCTGTAATGGTATGGATGGTAAATCTATAGGGAATATGATATAATCTACTAAATTATTTTGTCTTTAAAGCTCACGTGAAGACAATATTATATTGTACTATGAAGTACAGTATTAGTAATTAAATTTTTCATTATGCGATTGAATAGGCCTTAGTCAACACTGTCACTAGGTCAATAAAAAGCTATTTAGGTCCGCTTAAGTACATCCGAATCCTTCCAAGTTTTCTACTTCTAAACTTACAATATGAAGGACACATGTTACTTTCAATATCATTTTTTATAATGGAACATTGTTTTTACAATATTGAATTTATTTAGATAACACATTGTCATAAAAGTTTTTTCATTTTTTCGATATACTTTATTTATCATATGAAAAATATGAGGAATTATTTTTTGTCTTCCTACTTAACCCTTACAAACATTTTCAATTAATATTGACTTTAAGTATGCATTGCGTTTAACAATAGCATGCAGAAAAATATGACAGAAACTGTTGAAAAAAGTTGTTTTCTAATTCTTTGATTATTAATGATGCATGTTTTTTTTCAGAACTGCCAGCGGCTGGTCACAAACTTACATCCTGGCAGTCAAGCAGCTGCTAAATGTGACAGACTGGTGGCAGCTAACTGTCCAACTAACCATATTTCTGCCCTCTATGGTCCTGGCAAGAATTCAACACCTCTGATGGGAAGGAAGAAAAAGTTGGCAAAAAGCAGCAGCTTTGATGTTGAAACTCTTTTTAGGTTAGTTTTGACTTATGTTTTTAAACCATGCTTTAAATGCGTCCACGAATTGACCGCGCCAAACTAAGATAAAAAATCAACCAAATTATATTCTATCAGTACTTTTCTTTAATAGACAGATAGTATGCATTCTTAAAATAGTCTTAAGTAAATATTAATCGAAAAAATAAACTTATTCCATCGTTTCTTACATATGTTCACATCAATTCTCATTTATAAATATTTTACCTTTTTTTAAACCGAATTCGTCTGAAATGTGAAATTTTTTTATTCATATTACTACTTGTATCAGAAACCCGAAAAACAAATTAGTAGGTTGTTGACCTATACAATCTAATTTGTTTAAGTTTGCGAAGAAACTTTCTGTTGTGTTATTTACATATTTCCAAAGATTTGCTGATTAGTTGGAAATAGTTTTAACTTCTCATGTTTGAAAAATACTGGTGTACCTTCAGTACCACGAATTCATAACATATTAAATTAGCAAATAATCTCTATACATTATTAAAACATCCACCTTTTTGGTTTCACTCATTTTATTAGTTAAATTTCTTCAATAGTTTTCAGTTTATAATATATTTTCAAGGAAGCGGTGAATAATTAATGGGGGAGGGGGAGGAGTTTGGATATATAAACAATTTTTTATCCCCCAGTTAAAATAGTGTGAACTCCTTTGACTAGATGAAACAAATGAAAACCCCCTTGATTTTGGTTAAAGGAGGGTTCAAATTACCAAGTGCGCTTCTCGAATCCACCAGAGCAAAGCCCTGTGCACGCACTGGGTAAGATTATGTGGAGATAGGTTTACATATATATTCTAACTAATTAGCTTTTTCATAGGAGTAGTGAAGAAATAAATACTGGAATACAAATTTGCCAATCTTGTAAAGAATCATACGAGGGAAAGGTAATATTCAAACTTGATAAAATTTATTACCGACATATTTGAAAAATTTATTGTTTGAAAAGAAATAAATATTTAATTTTAAAAGTGACAAGACCTTGCGTATTGTATAAATTTCAGAGCTTTTGTTTAACAGGTCTAGTTTTAATACCAAATCTCTCAATGAATATCCGTCTTCCTTATATACAGCATAATTTTTACAATTTTCTTGTAAAAGTTACCCACAGACCATTTCGAAATACCAACGGGCAATTTGAATCAATAATAAAAGTAAGTAAGTTATATTACTGACTTACGACAATTTATGATCATAAAACTAAATTTCAGGATCTCGACATGTCTGACGAGATATTTGACGTTGTTGGTGGTGGTCTGGAGGATGGAGATGAATCTTTACTTGAGGATGGTGATGCTACGTCTATTGATGAGAGCTCTAATCAAAACCAACCTCTAATTCCTCCTCCTAGCCCTAGATCATCAAGGTTATCTACTATCTAGAATTTAATAATTTTCCACTGTTATATAAAGTGGTAAGGTTTTTCTGTCTGAAGCTTAAATTTCAATAACTTAACCTATTGAGTTTTACATTTTATGGAAGCTTCACATTGTTCCTTGGATAGTTTTAGGCTATTTTGATTTTCAAAATAAAGTCTTGAGATGGTTTTTAACTTTTTTCAATCTATTCCTTGCATCCCTGTTGTCTAACCACCCGGCCCGTTGTAAAAACGCTAAAACTGAAAAGTTTTGAAATAAATCAATGTGTTTGACTGAGCATATTGTTGTTCAGTTTTTGCTCGTCTTTTTTTTCGCATTGTAATTTACAGAAAGCGCAAACAAACGTATTACAGGAATTAGCAACCAATTGTCGACTGCTGACCTTTCATGTGGCTTTTAAGAAACAATAATTCGTCCAGTCGCCATTTTTTACTGTAGAACACGTCTGTGTTGCAGCTGCCCAACTCTATCTTTTTTTACAGTTTAACTTTGATCAAGTTTCTTTTATTTGCTCTCTAATAACAAAAGTTTAAATCAAGGTTTTAGAACAAAGTATTTTTTACATGAAATTTTGTTTCTTTATTAGGTACTAAAAGGAAATTTTTCTTACTTCTTTCATTTCCTAGGCCCGTTGAAAATAATATTTTTCCATGTTCAAAATAATAAATTTTTACCTTTTATGGAGATTTTATTTTAATGATTAGCGTAACAAGATTACAGGATTATTAAAAAATAAATTTCTTGCTCATATGGGAGGAAAAATACATTTTAGAGCTAAAATAAGAAAAAATTCAAACATATAACGGAAAATTTCTTATGTACTTATGGATTGAGGAAAATAAATATATAATCCGTTATTCATAGTAAAATTTATTTAAGGCGGTTAGATTCAGTTAGAACCCTACTAGAGAAGGCAAAGTTAAAACTGAGTTCGTCCAGAGGGAGGTCAGAGACAAGAGAAATCTCACAGAGGCTGCAGGATCCAGGAACTCCGGTTCATAAAAGGTAATTTTACATATTTTACATACCCAATAGACTTGGAGGAATTTACACATATAACTCGTGTCCCCTCTAATACGAGCTAAATGTGGAGACCAAGATAGCTTCTAAATCTAAACACTTACACATTTATTATTTACACTTTAACTTCTTTTTTTTCATTAGTATATCTAGTAATCTACGTCGTTTAAATAAGTCTTGCTACCATTAGTTGGACTTAATCATCCTTGTTAATCCTTAAATTAGTCAATTATTCAATTTCCAATTAGTAAGATTTTTATTATTTATCCAGGTATAGTGACCGTTTGGGTGTACCAGAACAGGTTCAGGGAAGCTACAGCAGTCCAAATACTCCTCTCATGGCCAGGAAAAGAAGGACAAACAACAAAAATACTTCGTTCAGCCCTGTCAGGTATAAGCTTTAAATAACTCAACCTTACCTAACCTATTTTCTGCATAGTTGTTATCCCATGTTGGTTTAGTTCTTTACGTTTTGGCAAGGATATGGCACAAGAAGAAAATTAATTCCCTGCAGAGTAGATTTATTGTATTAATTGGACATATTGTATTGTTGTATTACAGTCTGTGTTTAGGGAAAATTCATGACAAATTTATTTTCTTCCTGTGCCTTTTCATTATAAATTTAGCTTGTATACAATATACAATACATACATGATAGCATACTAATGTACATAATTTACTTTCATATAAATTTCCTTGTTTCTACTTTTATACCCCTAAGAAAACTTAAGATATCAAACACCATTATCAAGAGAGATTCTATTTTGGTCAATTTTATCTGTCTTTAATTTATTTTTATTTTTTTCATATAAGGACCAACAATAATCTTGGCTTGTAAATTTTTAGTTGTTTAATAAATCTTAAGGATTTTTTTTGTATGTAGCCATGATGATATAGAGATATTGGATAATGATTTATCTGAAGAAGACAGGTCGACACACATAAAAAAAATGAATAAAACATATTTTTTTCTTTTATTTTCGTATTTTTGTTTTCTAAATGTAACCCTTGCCTTCTGATCAAATCTTATTTTGAAACCCAAACCAAAAAGAAAAGTTGGCTGTATCTGCAAACTTGCAAACAAACAAAAAACTTGCTATTATTGTACAAGAGAAATATTTTTGCAATTCTTTTTCTTCCTCGCGATTAACAAAAATATTAAATATCAAATTATCTTAAAGATGTTTTATTCATTTTAGAGAATCTAATAAGCACACTGCTTTTTCACAACTTGTAAAGCTTTGAACGTAAATATTCATAAGTATAACAAAAAGGTTTTAACCTTTAAAAATCAATCAACTTAACAACGGTTTTCCAATTAAAATTGCCTGACTTAAATATCTGAGACGTACTAGTCGTTACTAAAGTAAAGCTTCAATTATAAAATAGAATATTTACTGATCTTAATAAAAAATAATATTTGTAAATAACTACTAATTGTAAACACTTTGAACTTAATAAAGCGTTTGATTTGATTGTCAAACTAAAAGGGCAATTAAATTAGATACCTGCCAATATTCTAAACTAGCTTTAGTGTCCATAGATTATATGAGCTTCTTAAGGAAGTTTTAACCCAATCAACCTTTCCTTTAGATTTTAGGATCATATTGGGATGGAAGCTAAAATATGAAGCTTACGATAATTTTTTTAGAGATATAACTCATAAATGAAACAATTGCGTTTAAATTAATCTGCAAACATTATGTTTTAAAGGAAGGGGGGAGCTAAATTAATTTGGTAATTAAAGATTTTTTTCCATTCAAAAAAATATTTACACATCAAGTTAATTATCGTCCGCTGTCCTATAACTATATCACTTGCATTAGAAGATAATGCTTTTGCAATACAAATAATAACAATATTTAGCACGCCAGCACATACAATTGCTTTTAGTCGTTCAAATTTGAAATATTGTGAGATTTTATAATTAAGCAAATTTCATTTAACTAGCGCAGTTACTCTGTAATCAAAATCTGTCAGTAAATGTGCCTTTATTAGTATTTTTGATGTTGCTACGCTACCTATTAATTTAATCGTCTTTAATACAACTAAAATAACTTAAAAATGAGATAAATATCTGTATTTTGTCAAGATCTATCTTAAAGCTTTTATTTATTAAATTTTACTAGCGCTTTTTAATCAGCCTGTTTTTCTTCAACTTTTGCTAATTGTTGTTTATCTAAAAATCTAAATTTTTAGGACCATATTAAGCTCCCCATTGCTGCGGCGCAAGAAAACAAGTTTAGAAAATACTGGAACTACAAGTGAGGATGATATTGATCAAATTCATAAAAGGTAATATAGAATTAGTTTTAGAGTAGCTACTCGACCTTAACTTTAATGTATGTTATTCAAAACTCGTCCTATCATAAAGAAAAATTGGTGATTTTTTTTGTTAGTGGGGTAAGGTGTGTTATTTTACCACAAAATAGCTTTGAACCATGGTATGCTAATTAGGTATATTCCCTAAATTAGAATTGTGATCTTAAGGAATGGAAGGACAAGCAGACATTGTTCTACTTTGAATCTTTATTTAACTTTATTGAACTTATTTATATTAGATTACGAGGAATGAAAGGAGGGCAGAATGTGGCTGAACCTGCAGCCCCAACCTCCAACAATCCAACAACAAATTATGTCAACCTGGAAACTTTTCAAAAACAAAAACTGAGACACAAGGTAAATAAATAATCTGGGATACAGGGATAGCACAATGGATATAAATTATTCTACCCAATAATCATTTTTTAAATTTAGTTAGAAAGATAAAAAAATATTTTTTTTCTTCACTTCAAAGAATTCTAAACTACCAGAGCCAAAAACAAGATTTGGAAATTTTGCTCTAGGGGGGGGGGGATCTTGTGGGGGGGATATTAGTCTAATATCCTGTTTCCTCTCTATAAACAAAAATTATAAAAAGCTTAACACAAACAGACGTTTTTTTCCTCCTTAATTATATTTTTGAGTATTGCATGTCAATATATATTTTGTTGATATGAACTATCCGGCCATCCTGAATAGTTATGGCTTATCCTTCAGAATTTATATTAGATTTATTGTTATGTTCTACAGCATATATCTATATATTATTCTTTTCTATCAAACAAGCAGATATCCAACGAAATGAGAAAAATTTGTAAATTCAAAAATTGTAGTATAAACACAATAGATAAAAAAAAAGATTCTTGAAAAACATAACTATAGTACAAAAGACAGATATAATTAGGGTTTAGATAATGACAGGTTTATGAACAAGCAAATGTTAAAATAAATGTTTAGGCCCGGCAGGGGTTAGGTAGGGGTCAACCCGTACTTGATGAGAAAGCACTTATGAAGCGGTATAGTTTTCTATTTTCTTTCATTTTAAATTTGCTCAAACTTGCTGCTTAATAAATAACTAATTCCATCAAAGCTTTCATGAACATTAATTAAATTTTTATTATAGTTGAGACAGTTAAGTACCCAAGATGGGGTAGAAGACTCAAGTTTATCATGGTCCCCAGAATCAAGTCCTAAACTTAGTCCTAGAAACGCCAGGTAGGAAAGATTACCCTAGTCCCCAGAATCTAGTCCTAAACTAAGACCTAGAATCGCCAGGCAAAAAAGAGTATCATATCCGCAATAATCATCAAGTCCTAAACTTAGTCCTAGAAACGCCAGGTAGAAATATATCCTAGTCCTCATAATCTAGTCCTATAATTAATGAATAAATCTATAATGAAGATCAACCTAATTTTAAAAAAAAATTGATTGTACAGGGTGAGCTCGAAAAAAGAGAAGAGAGCTTGTTTTGGATAATGAATATTACAGGGTGATCCCGCAAAAAAATGTAAAATAAACTAGAATAAGATGATAAATATTACGGGGTGATTATCTGTAAACAATTTTTACAGTATAATGGATTATATTACAGGGTGAGCCCGAGAATGTGTCGCGAACTTGTGCTGCATAATAAAGCTCCACTATGGAATGAAAGTAGTCAGGTACATTTTATATTTTTCTCCTATCTATCTGCAGGGTGTCCCACTTTAACCTTGTATTTATGTTCAGACCCTTGTTGATATATTTAAGCTTTCACAGAAGGATAAAAAATTAGAAGCTTATTAGTGACTATTTTCACTATTAGGTGATAGAATAGTTGGATATGAATGGCTTAGATTGGATATTCAACTTATATCGTATTTGTTTTAATTATCTAAATTGATTATGTTGATTTGTAAATTGGCAGCACCTTGAAACATAAATTATAAATTAGGTCAATTCTCTCAATCAGGAGAAATACAAATTATATTTTATATTCTCAGAACATCAATAAAATACGTTCACCCTTAAAAGCTTTAATTTTTAAGTCTTTTTAATAGCAAAATATGCTCTATTGTTAAAATATTTAGAAAATTAGCTACTCTTTAATTATTATCCAAAAAATCGTACGAAAATTGTTAATTTGTTGTACTGTTAGCTTTGACTATTTTTATTTTTTAAAATCTTTAATGAGGGGTCTATAGCAATGTTTTATGAGAGAGTGAACAGTTTTTAACAGAATCGGTTTAGCGGATACCCAAATCTAATGGAACGAACGAACGGACATCATTCTGCTCTTTTTTATAGATATTTAATAAATAAAGCTTTAACTAAATATTTGTATAGGTGTACCAGTTAGATTTTGGAGGACGTGTAACTCAAGAGTCAGCTAAAAACTTTCAAATTGAACATGCTGGCGTACAGGTAGGATTTTTTTAAAGCACAATGCACTGCACCGTTGCACGTGCACATACTGTTCATCATTTTTGCTTATGGATCACTTAAGAGTTTCTTTTCAATATAACAGGTATCCTCCATCTCACTCTTTGCGCAAAAGAAGTATCTCGAGGCTGAAGTGAGGCTACTAGTTAGAAATTACAAATTGTACAGAATGAGAAACAAGTAAAACTAATTTAATTTAGTGAAAATAAACACAAAAACTTTTAGTTCTAGTTAAATAACTTATACAAACATGTTATGAAATTGTTTCTTGAGTTAATTTAAATTTGCTTGCTTGTTTCTACTATACCAGAGAATCAGGGATGGAATAATTGACGGTAAAATAAATCTTCCCCCAAAAAGTCTTCATGTGGAAAAGGGAATGTGAAATAATAAAACTGTCATTTCACTACCATTCCTGATTTACAATCCTTTTTATTACAGTTGTAATAGAGTCGGAGAAATATAAAAAAGCAGGGCTCGGCAGTCGTTTACTTGTATAGCGAGTGGATACCTCTTGTATGAAAGGCGGCTTTATTACAATTTTATTAAAAGTCAAAATAGCAGCTCTTTTTAATCCGCTGCAGATTTGTCTGCGGCTAATAACAAAAAAAATTCAAAGATTGTAAAAAAAATTTACTTGATTATTTATGGCTAGTTTTCAATCAAGTAGGTATTTTGTCGGTGGTAACTGTTAAGCCCTAAGCTTTAGTTTTATCATATTGTGTAAATGTTATTTTCTGTTTCTCTAACAAATTTAATTTTCTATTTGTCTGGACATAAGAAAATTTGTTGCCAATATTTTCTTAAATTTTATTGCACTTTATAGCAGTCACGATTCTTTATAACTAAGGTATGTCAGTGGTTTTTGCAGTAATGCCCAAGCAACCAAAAACATTTAGCTATTTTGTTCTTCAGGTTTATTTAATTAACATGGCTATCAAAGACTTTTTTGATAAATTTTCTTTTTGTATGATTAAGTTTATTTTATCCTGAACGACACAACTCGTCATATCAAATGCATTGATATGTCAAAAAAAGGAGAAATTAAATGAGTCACAGCTCATTATATAATTGAAATTATTATTATCAGGTCTTTGATATTCTAGATTATAAATCTTATAATATTATGTTTTGGTGGAGGTTAAAAAAATTGAAGAGCAGTACAAATATTTTAAGCAGCATTTGAAAGTGCAAAAAATATCCTTTTTCGTAATTCTGGATTTGAGTTTCAAAAGAATAAAAAAATATTTTTGGGGGGAGAGGGGGGAGAAGACCTATAAGAAACTTCACTGTATAGAAGAACAATATCGGTTTAGCGGTTAGCGAGATCTTTCGGGACAGACAAAAAACGCTTACTACTTTATATAATAGGACTAGCGGATACGCCCCTAGAGGCCTCTAGTGGCACTTTAAATGTTTTTGTTTGTTAAAGTTAATTTTTTATGTACGATACCAC
>LS047548.1:5231-18333 GCA_900241095.1 Acartia tonsa | reverse complement strand
AGAAGCTACCCTGTTAAGGAGAACCCGATCGGTTCAGCGGTTAGTGAGATCCTTCGGTACAGACACACAGATACACACACAGACATCCTGTTACTTTAGTATAAGGATAATCCTCATTTTTTCCAGGAATAATATATTTGTTTTGATTAGATTATCCTTTCTTTTTCTTTAAGTAAAACTATTTTTTCATTAAGAAATAGCCAAAATAAGATACGTTAACATCCTAGAAATTTATGGTATTTTCATTACTAAAACAATTTTCAGTTGAAAATACCACACAAAACCTTGTTAAACCTGGAACCATTTGGTTGACAAACTTTTTAATTATTTTTCCTTAACTGAATTGCATTTAATAACATAATCAAAGCTGATATATTGATAAAATGATAGTGAAGTTTGTCAGCCGTTTTACCTTAAACTATTATATCCCTCGTTACATAAATTAATGATATTAGAACCTTGTTTTAAAATTACATAGATTCTACAATTTATTTTTTTTATTTCAGGTGATGCAATTTGGAAGGATAGACTCTAATGCGTACACTTTGGATTTTCAATATCCGTTCTCTGCCGTTCAGGTAGGAATATTGTTTGCATTTATTTGCTGTCGGATAGGTGTCCCCAGGAATATTAAATACTAAATTCATAGTCCAAAAAATATATATTATTGCCATGGAATAATCACTAAAACTTCAGATCTTTAATTATCTAAAACTACAGCTGTCATTTTTTGTAAGTGATTTTTTTAAATGTTAGATCTTAGGTGACAATAATATTTTTCTTATTTTCAGGCTTTTGCGGTTGCCTTGGCAAATGTAACTCAAAGACTAAAATAAAATTTTAATCTCTACAACATTTTCAAAAAATATTATGTAAAATATGCCTCTAAATCAAAAATGGAAATACATTTTTAAAGTAATTAAAACGAAAAATTGTTGTTTTAAAGTCAAAGTGAAAAACCTATAGGAATTTGTTATATGTTTCATCTTTAGAAATAAAATCAAATATTTAGATGTAGAATAATTTTATGTACAAGAAATTTAATGTATGCTTAAATATCTAATTTATTTGAAATCATAACATTTATGTTGTTTTATCAGTGCCCGTCAGCCGCGCGTTAACCGCCAATAAAACATAATACATGTAAGCTGCTTAGAATATTTTACTAATTTTCATATTATTTAATTATTTAGACTTCTAGCCAATTTTTCTTGCGGCTTAATCCTGGCCTTCGCGCGCGGCTACCGAGCCATGGTTTTATTTATATATGTCTCATAATATCATACAAATCTAAATGTTTTGTTCATTTATAACATTTAAATTTATATAAAAAAAAAGAATATTACAATCTACATTTCAATGGACTATGGAGTAAAAATAAAAATTAGAAATACACTTTTGCCTCATTTCTTGAATAAATCCTAATAAGATTCTTTTGGAAAAATTGGGTGGGAATGCCCATCTCAACATATTTATATATGTATACCTTGATTTTTTATCACTTTAACTGTTTAATTTATGATTATCTAACTTTATATATACAGAAAAATAATAAAAAATGTCCCAATAAGTACATGTTATTAATAATTATTTTATTCATTTAGATTGAATTTCATTTTCTATGCCTTTTGATATGAAATGGCATGTCATCTTTACCTATTCAACTTAACATTTGTAATACCTTCGTTCTCTAATCAATTAGCATAAATAATAATATCTAAAAAAATAGATAATTTTCACTTCTAACATTTTAATTTAGATTACTGACTTATTATTATTTGATTATATTTATAATTAATAAATCTTTAGCATAAAGCATTTATTATAAAATGCGAAATTTTTATTTTTCAAAAACTGTGATTTTAGTTAATTTATTATTTTCACCCCCTGTGATTTTCTATATTAGTTTACCAATTTTGATAATTAAGTTGATTCGTTTAATATTCTAATTTTTTGTTTATTTTTATTACCTATTATAATTTCGTAATTGTTGTTTTAGGTTTACAAATATATATTGAAAAAATTGGGATTTAATTTATTTAGTTGTGATTGCTGACGGTCATCCATATTATTAGGTATTAGTCTTACTTTCAGCCGTGCAGCTCATAAGCCATCAAATAAGCCTTACTGCCCTCTACTGTCCTACAAGCTGGTGCCGCAACCCAACTCATATTTGCGCTAAGTCACAGATGCAATAAATTAACACATATTCGAGAAAGTTCTGTGAAAGACTAAGCCACCATAGGCAACAGCCTGCCTAAGGCATCCCTAGTCTCATATTAAAATTCAGTCTCCTCCAACTGCCAACCCCTGATACTTTACTTCAAACCTCACTTTATTTTTCAATAGGCAAAATGTATTGTATTAAAAATACTGATATTCAACGGTTATTATCGTTATTTAACGGAAAATATCAAATGCCCGAACTTTTATCACAATCTTTGTAACTTTTCAATTTTTAGTGTATTTTACTAAATAAAGCCGATACCGAATCAGTAGGTTTAAATATTCAAAGTTAATAAATGTTAATTGGTCTTTTTTACGAAATAACTTCAAGAGAAAAAGATGTAACGAAACATAAAAACATCAAGAAAATTTAGATTTATTTTATAAATAATCATGATATAAAAATAATCAAAGAAAAAATGAATGCCCTCTCTAACTACATGCAAATAGAATCCTTATCTTACAAGGCCTGATAAAGTTTATTTAAAAATACAAATATAAAAAAATGTTAAGATAAAACATAATGACAATGCTAAAAAGATTTAATTTAAATAAATCAATGTAAAACAAACATAATTTTATTACAACCTGAGGGGGGAGAGAAGATAAAGAAAATTTGAAGGATATATGTACAGAGACAGAGGATATGTTAACTTAAAAGAAACTGCTTAACCGCCAATTTACCAAGAAATTGAAAATGATTAACTTTCCTATCCATAAAGGGAAAATACAATTTACTAAAAAACTGTTAATTTTTCAGGAGTTGGCGGTCGAAATATTTTCTTTTTCTGATATCATATCACTATCCCTTTTTTTGTTAAAAGTCATGTTTTCTGATTATCACAAAATAGGGAAATATTAAATTTATTGAAAAACTAATTGAATAAAAAATTATTATGTTGAGATCAAAATTTTAAAAATATATCCTTTAAATGTAATAAATCAGATAACAAGAATGACAATTTTTATTATCAATAAACAACAATACCTTAAAACTAATATGTTAATGTTAAGAAACATAAAAATTCTGTCAAAAAATTTAACTCGTAAAATTATTTACAAAGATATATAAAATTAATTGTTAAATTAAATTTAATAAAAATTTTACTTTTAAGACAGTGAAATATAAAATGTTTTGCTTTAAAAAATAACTAACTACAAATTATCTTGAATCTCTGGTCTTAAATGGGTAAAAACATCACTGATGTTGCTATCCCTAAATTATACCAACATTAAAAACTTATTTATTAGTTTTATTTTCTTCTAATAAATCTTCATATTAGGACTTTAGTTTTATTTTAGTTACTTTTTTTGAAATGCTCTAATTTTTTATTTATCAGACATAATTTCAGATATTTCATGATAAAAATCATCCTAATGCAAATAAAAGTATTTAGTGATAATGCTCTGCTCAGAACCTAAAGCAGTAAAACAGCAGAAATAGATGAGCACTGGTTTCACACAAGTTGCCTGTTGAGCTCTGAACGCCCCCTCCACCCCTTTTATTACTTTTTTTATAAAGCGCCAAATAAGCCTTAAAAAAGGGAGAGATTATTTCAAATAATTATTAATTACCTTCCGACAGAAAAACTTGGACTGCCAGGTGTTGAAATTCCTGGAGTGCGGGGTCCCGGCCCTGTTGGAGTTGTGGGGCTTAGAGGTCCGGGAGAGGTTGTCGCATACCCGGATGTACTTGGGTACTCCCTACAAAATTACAAAATAAACTATAGTAGTATTTTATTGACATAAATATAAATTAGATTTTACTAATGATTTTATTAAATAAACTATAAAATTCTATACATCAACAAGTCAGTAAATTAGTAAATGATATATCTACGTTAATTTATTATTTATTTTAGTTTTGCCTTTCATGCTATTTATGTGTGTTTTTATTAGTCTAATAAATCTATGTAACTAGTTCCATAAGAAAAAATCTTAAATTGAGACCAAAAAAATTATAATTCTATATTATGACTTTATAGAATTAGGAAATAATTTTCCGTCTCTAACCTATAAAAATAACATAGATAAAGATAATCTATATAATACCTTTTTTCTCATGGAATTAGTTCAATACTAATTTAAAAAAATAAATTGACCTGAGGGGTCTGTCTGGTTTACTTGAGTTAGCCACTTCACCTCTGTACACAGACTGTCCAGACCCCCCTGGACAACAAAACAATCATTAGTGCAATTCATTTAACATCCCAAGTAGAAAATAAAATCAGTGGTGGATTTATTTGAAGAATTGGTTGCAAATTAATAATACCAATAACACTATTTTTATACATTTCAATCTTTAATTTTTTTTAAGAATGTTAAAAAAATTATAATGAGAAATTATAGACATTTAAAAGATCTATCAAGATATCCTGGCGATACAAATTTTTTTGGGGGTGGTTACAAATCAGCCAATTCTTCAATATTTATTTTCAACAAAACAGACTAAACTATTTTAATGGCAGAAAAGCAAGGTGCAATAGTTTTTTTCTGTAGTTAAAGATTTAAGTAATAAAGTGTTATTTAAACGCCTTATATAATTATAATGTTTAATTCAAAAATTAAAAAAATAAAACAAATTCAAAGCATTTGAGAGTGTCCAAAGTAGTAGTTTCACATAAATAATTTTAGATATTAATCAACATGCATAAAGTATTTTTATCCCTTTACAATACAATTTCAACCAGACATACAAGCTACATACAAAAAAAATAACTGCAATTTAAAAATAAATCATCTAATTAAACCCATTAATGTATTTTTTAATCTGCTTATTATGATAATGAGTTTATGTGCTTCAAATTCCAGAATATCCCAAAGGCTAGCATAAGAGTTAGGGTTTGAGATAAGTTTGAGATATTCCTTGATATCTATGTATTGTAAGGCTAAAGAGATCCTAACTCCTAGGCTAGTCTAAGAAACTTTGGATTTGGCCCATTATGGCATTATCTATCTAATTATTATTTTCGTGTATTTCTATCTACCTGAGTATCCTGTAAACATGCCTCCAGCTTGATTCACAAGATTGGATGGACGGCGAGAGCTAGAGGACCCTGCCAAAATAAATAAAAACACTCAAAATTTTAACAGACATTTCAAGCAAATATAAGTTAAACACTTTTCTAAAGTAAAATGTACATAACTAATCTACAACACTAAAATGACAAAAATCATGCAGAAGGAAAAATAATTCTTGTAGCAAAGATCTATATTTAATGAATTATTTTTTAGAAATGTAAAGCAAATTATTGATTAGAATGAAAATTAAAAAGTACTGGTGTAACGAAAGTCAAATTTTAATATCCAAACTACCACACTAAAATAACAATACCCTAAAGCACAGAAAGGAGTTCAATATTTTTTTAAAACAAAAAAAGCAAATCCCATAAATATTTGGTTCATAAGATTTAATGCTAATACCTGCTAGGTAAACTCCAGCAGTATTGGATGTTATGACTCTACCAGTCTCTCTCACAGTGTAAGTAGAGGAACTCTGGTTTGTGTAAGAGCTTCTGCTTTGCCTGCAAAAATCATAAAATATTTTATTTGTGCTTAGATTTAAAGAAGCTCTAAAGCTACAAAAATTTACCTAAAATCCATGTCTCTCTGTGAGTCGATAATATTTCCTCTTTTTGTTTTTGTTAATTAGCCCCTTATTATTATCCCTATTTTACATAATCAATTTTGTACCTTCTCGATTCTTTTTCTTCATCACTGCTGGAGCTGCTGCTTGAACTTCGGCTCCTTCTACTACCTCCATTGTAAGCTGCACGTTCACTTGTATAAGCGCTGCTACTATGGTACCCAGTTGCACTAAAATTGTCAAAATATTAACTATTTGCCTTAAAGAGAAAGAAAAGGAAGTTCATTCTATCCTTTGATTTTTTTTACAAGATACAAACATATCTAGTTTTGAGACAAAGTCTACGTTTATACAATCGCCATGCATGAATTAATATTCAAATTAATTAATGAAATACCTAGCTCTAACAGTTCCTCTCTCAGTAGACTCATATACTTGTCTATCTCCATGGATCTCCTCCATCATGATGCTGGCTCTATCTCCATCAGGTCCAAGACCGCTAGCAGCATTCTCCTAATCATATTCATTATTACTGGTATAAAAGGTACAGTATGACCAATATAAATGAATTATTAATCTTTTTTAAGTTTCAAACTTTTAAAAAATATTCCTGGGCTCATGTGTTTTGATGTCAATATTTAATTTTTTTTACCTTAAATTCAGATTTCTAGTCTAACGCCTTGGGAATTAATTAAAGTAACACCCATCAGATAAACTTTTTCTTGCATGACTCTTATCTAAAAGTCCTAACTGAATAGTAAGTAGTTGCACCTTTTTATGGGCCAAAGGCATTTACCTTAACCTAATCTTGCATGACAAAGCAACCTTACTGAAACATGTTATATGACACAGGGTCAACTTACCGCATCTCTGATACGGTTCTCTTCAAACTTGAGAAGATAGTTGTAAATCTCGAGCTCAAGAAGTTGGGACATCAATTCTTTGTGCTCTGCTCCAAACTGGCTGCCACGTTTCTAAACAAACAGTTTTGTCAATTGAAAAATTTGAAATGAGATTTCCAAGTCTTAAATGTAGAGAGAGAAAAAAGTTGTTCGCCGCTAGTAGTTGATGGTGATTTCCCGCAAAGTGCCCGATTGAGCAAAGAAAGAAAGGGGGGAGGGGGTTGATTTGGAAAAAAATGAAAATAGGGTGGTTGTTTCTGGTGTTGTTTCCTAAGGCTAGGTAAAGTATAGGGAAGCTTTGTTTAGTTAGGGACACCACAGTGATTAGAAAAGAGACCCCTTAGCAAAATCATTTTTTATCGATTGTAATTCTAAATGAATACTTACAATCAATGATTGTTCAAGTTGTCCATACAGAGACTCAAACTGATGGGACAGGCTAGATTTCTAAACAAAAATATTGAATCATTAATTTACTTTTAGTTTTTTTTATATTTTTTATATATCTTAAAAAGAATGTTTTAAAATTATAATAAGCAAACAATTCAAGGTATTTAGTGAGTCTTATCTTTGGAATTCTTATCTTTTTTTCTTCCAGACAAATGTTTAATAATGAATCAAGCTTTTTTAATGTCATGTATTTGAGTAAATTCTACATCCGGTTGAGTCTTGAAAACTTTTTAAAAGCTTATATAATGACTAGCGGCTAGGTTCTAGAATCTAGAGGCTCTGTATTCGAAGGGATAGAGTGGTTCTTAAATAAATATCCTAAAACCATCCGTAGAATTAAACCTGAAAGTAAAATTATCTTAAACCATTACAGGACCTATGTGTTGCTTACCTATAAAAGCCGAGAGCCCAATCGGTTCAGTTGTTATTGAGTTCTTACACTTAAGAGAAAAACCCTTACTACTTCAACTGAGGTTCTGAAATTCTTTCTTTTGTGTTCCTACCTTGTGTCCAAATTCATTTTCTTGTCCACTGATGTAGGTGATGAGGTTGTTCACTTCCTGTCTCACAACATTGATCTCACCATTGATTGTTCCAAGCTCAGTTCTAAAAACAATAGTCTTCTAAAATGGAACATTATCATATTTTTAAATGGCCTCAAGAATGTATAGTAAAACATAGTTTTTGTGGGTTAAGAAAATTTAATTGTAAAACTTATCTTTCTTATCGAATATAATACTTAAAATAGCAAAAACATCAAAGAATTTGATTGATTGACCCCCCCCCCCCTCAGAAATCATTTTTCTGACTGAAGGTAATACTTACGATAGCAATAATATCAAAGATTCTATATAACTCCCCCCCCCCAAATACCATTTAAAAGTTGTGCAAGGTTGTACAAATATAATTACTCTAACCAAAACATGCATGTCTCCCTCAAAAACAAAAATACAAATATTACCTGTATTGAGCAATAATGTTACCCATATCAGGATGGTAGAGACGAAGTCTACCAATCTTATCCTCATATTCTTTGATTTGAGTAACAATCTAAAATTAATGGTTGATAAATTGCAAACTTTTATCTAATTTTATACTTAAAAGTATTTAAGAAACTTTAAAAATGAAAAATAAAAAATATACAACTGGAAAATTATAAAAAGTAAATTGCACCTGTCTAACTTCAACTTCCCAATCAGAGAAGTGAGGAACAAATCCTCTCCTGACCTCTTCCAAGTGAGCTGTCAGCATGGTGCGAATCCTGAAAATTATAAGAAAAAAATCATAAAGATGTCATGAAGAAAAGCTTTTAATTACTTGGAGGTTTTAGAATAATTTAGGTTCAAATTTTCCGCTTTTAAGAATGTGATTTTCAAGCAATTAAAATATGGTTCTCCATATATGATCTTAATATATGTCCTGGGAAAATTTATAACTATTTTGGGAGCGGGTACCAACACCCTCCTCAGAGAAATCACCCCTAGAAAAAAATAACCCTTCCACCACTCCCCCCCAAAGAAAAAATTGGATTCCCTATTATATATATACTGTACCTGTCAGTTATCTTGATGGGAACAGTAATCCTAATTGTACTTTCTCTATGATCAACCTTCTCACTCTCTCCAGGGAAGTGAATGCTAAAGAGAAAATTATAAACAGTAATAAAAATGCATATTTTAAAATTTTTCTTGAAATTCAACTTTATTACCAGAAAAAAATGTAATATTGAAACAACAGGTATTTTCAGCAATGAAACGTTAAAAATTGGTGAAAAATTACAAATTTATTTTTTAGAATATTGTAATATATTATCAAGCTATTTTTTTCTTTAAGTTTTATCTACATATATGTAATGTTATTCAGTCAAAGGGAGTAGACATCAAAATATCCATTTTGAGTTTTAAAATTTTGATATATTTTTATACATAGTTTGATAGTAATCTTTATGATATATTTTTCTCGATTAAATTTTCAAAGACCTTTATCTTTGATTTTTTATGCTTAATTTTGTTGTACCTGACATGAGTAGGAATTTGACCTCTCTCTTGGACAGCTGGAATTCTTATTCCATTAGCAGATATCTAAAATGTTATCATTAAATATTAAGGTTGTTTGTATCTGACAAAAAAAATGTGATTTCATTCATATCATCTTTTAAAATAAAAGCTGATTGTTATTTACTTGTTTCATAGTAGTTTTGCTTAAAAAGACCCGTTTTAATCCTAATTGTTCAATCCCTTCCCGGTCATACCTTGCTCATCCTGAGTAGATACTCCAGCTCCGTCTCCATGATGGTGAGCCTGCTCTTCATGCTGGCATACTCCTGCCTCTTCCTGGCCACACTTGCCTCCATCTCACTGATACGGATCTCCCTCTCTCTCAGGCTTAAATAAATAAATTTTCACTAATTATAAAATGCAGACTTGACTTAATTTTTGTATTGAATCTCATCGACCTATATTATGATAAGGATCTTGCTCTCATAATAAAGACTGGCATACAGAAAAAAAAAGATATTTTTACATTTTTAACTGCAGCAATATGGTTCACATTAGATAGCAAGACGTATTTTGTAAAAAGTAAATGTTTTTTTTTATGTTTGGTTAGTACACATATCAACCATTTGTCTGTAACACTGTACTCATTTACGCATTCTAAAACCTTTTGTTAAATTATCCCTTGTAAATAAATTAGACATTATTATTTTCTGTGCGGATTAATCAAAAATTTCTGTATAAAATAAAGTTTTAAAAATTACCTTGAAGCAAGAGAACCTCTCTGGGCCAAAAGTTGTTGATTTCTTAATCTTTCTTTTTGAATCAAATCCTGAAAATAAGCATAATTATCTTTTTCTTTTTTCCCTAATTAAATTTCTTAAATGACAATCATAATTTGAAAAGATATAGAATTTTGTTGATGCCATGAATATTGGGAAAAAGCACTAGGGACAGTTCAATCTTTTAAGCTGTTTTTTTTTCTTCATATATTTTGGAGATACAGGCGCAGCAGCGAGTAATCTTACCTGGAAGCTAATGTTAACTTGATCAAACACAATGCTTTCTCTCTTGAAGGACTTGCGCACAGTCTCAGTTCTATAAATATAAAGATATTCATATATGTTTCTTACAGTGTTTTGTAGTCAGTTGGCTGTGGATATATAAATGAAAACCAAAGATATCTAAGCCTCCAACCCTTATCTATATATATATATATATCTGATGACCATATTTACTAAAACATATGGTTGTACTTCAACAAATGCTGGGCTTTAGCATTCTCTTTACCCTAACATTTTCATGATGCATTGTTAGTGTACAACTTCTATAATATGGAACTTACACATTGATTTCATTATCAAATCTTCCTCTGCTCAACTTGGCATCCTTCAGAATTTGCATGTGATGGATGTAGCGAACAAATCTATCATTGGCCTCTTCCATCCTATACAAAAATAAAATTTCTGTACCTACGGCCATTATTTTGTTTTGATATTAGCTAACACAAGATTGAAACTTGCTGACTATTGTACGTCTACTCTACAAAGTACATTGTCTCTCAGTCTTTAGGTAATGCTCTAAAATACATTTTCTTTTTTGTTATCAACGGTAGTCTTCTGAAATTGTGTGTAAAGATTCGTATGAGCATTAAGCATCATTACATATTTTGTTCCTCTGTCTGTCTGTTATGCACCCTGTTTGCTTCCTTGCTAATCTTTCTTTAAAATTTATTTGTCATATTTGTTTTTTAAAAAAATATTGTAGCTGACTATAGTGCCCAAGCAAACTGGGGATATATGTCACTCCTGTCGGCCTACCTATTCTATTGACGTCATTAATTACCCTATACCCCATCTCTTTTTCGTTCACCCTGCCCTTTCTCTTCCACCCTACTATGACGCCAATAGAATAGGTATATCAAAAGCTGACACATCTATCCCCATTTTCCTAGGGCACTAAACACAGCTACAAATAGTTACCAGCAGTCCTGATGTACAGGAGGTGGAGGAGATGCCTCTTCTTCGGAAGAAGATGAATCTCTGCGTCTAAATTAAATATAGATGTCAATTTCCATGCTGTAAAAGTTGTTGCAAATATAGGTATTAAATGGAAATTAATATTACATCTGTACTATATGTATATTATATCTATAAAAGTAATAAAAGGATGTCTATGTGTCTGTCTTTATCGTAAAATCTTGCTAACCGATAAATTAAATTGAAAGGTTAGGGGTTGACCCCTACTCCTCCTTCCTAACGGCTCTCAGAGGCCTTTTTTTTTGGGCGTAGAAACAGAGATTAAATACAAATTGCTGAACTTTAAAAATATTTTTTATTTATCTATGCTTACCCAACAAACTGAGCAACAGGAACCACCTTTGTCTCAAGATGAATTATCTTGGGCTAAAAATATGTAAATAGTGTCAAAAAATATCAATACTAAAAACTTTTATTTAACATATACTATACTAGAACTGTGTTCTTAATGGATGACCCCTAGCAAACAGATGCGCCAAGTTCTAATTTTGGTGTACCTAGACTAAATACTTCTTAATCAAGAGTATGATTCTTTGGTAATCATCCTACTGACAACCAACACTTTTGATTTCAGAACCCAAGTCTGAAGGTTTAAATGTGCATAGACTTAGCAGAAGTAGGTATATTTTTATTTATGAAGGGGTTACAGAAAATATTCAAACTCATCACTTCCCATATTTACTAGTACAGTTCATTTACTTTCATATTTTATATTTGAATTATTTACCAATTCTTTGCTGACAAAGTGGAAGAGTGAAAGGTTCATGGTGGATGCCATAGAAATGTCCAGGTGCTCCAGGCTAAATCTTACCTAATAATACAAATCAATTGTAAAAAAAATAAAAAGGGGAACGACATAAGTAAAAATATGTTTTTAAGAAATCATTTTTACTACCCTTTTTTCGAAACGCTAACTCAAAACTGTGATTTGATATTTAAAGGGCAACAGAAGAACAATAAAAATCTTTATTATATCTACGAATTTCAAGCGTTAATAATTTAGATCACAAGAGTTTTGTTTTCATTAGATAGTTTCAAAGTAATTGCACATAATATAAAATCATGGCTTAGTTTGAGACAAAATTTTTCAAACTATTGATCCCAAGTCTAATTTTGATTGGTTAGATTAATGTGCTTACCCCACCAATAGGATCATCCTTGGAGAAAGTGTCATCATCCCAAACTTCAATGACCATGTAGGAATCTTTCAACATCATCTCTGACATCTACAAATAATTATTTTACATTTTACACAAAGCAATAAAAAGATTATTGTTATATTATTTTATGTTTCTGTTGAAGGATCTTATAATTGACTTTTTCAGTTTAAAGATATATTGTTGTTTATTTTTATTTAGACAGAAAAATATCTTCAAACATTTTTTTCTATAGAATTTCGAATAATTTTGCTTTTTTTTGTAAGACTATTTTTTCTTCTAAAACATTAAAATATCAAAAATACATTGAAAACCTTATCTTTATAGGAATCACTCAATCTTTCTTGTCTGATTAAAATTTATATTGTCAATCCTCATTGACATTGTTACTAGATATACATCAGGGTGCTTGAAAAACAACAGAAAAAAATGTGATTATTTTAAGGAAGAAAGTAGATATACAACCCGAAGAGGTTGTTGAATAAAAGGGGACTATCCACGAACGAGAGCACATAATTCTAAGTACCTTCCAGCATTGATCCTAAGTATTTTCTTTCAGAATATATTAGGTCACCATATATCATTAATGTATTGACGAGAAAATTTATGTTTCACCATGTTTTTTTAGGTATTTAATTGATTTTGAAAACTTTTATAAAGCTAATTCTTTTAATAAAATGGATATTTGATGATACATATGCGAATACTCGTGTTATATAGATTGTAAATTAATCCATATTAGCATTAA
>LS047546.1:16023-29119 GCA_900241095.1 Acartia tonsa | reverse complement strand
TCATTTTGATATGCAACATGCCTGTGTTTGAAGGAATTTCAATTTTTGGTTTTATAAGGGGGCGGGCACATTTTATAACCCCCGCGCGCCCGTTGTTTTTGGATTAAAAAACCTCTTTCAAATTTCACAGGGTTTTATATAGGCTCAGAAACCCTTGCCAATGTGTAAAAATGTGAAATTCCAAAAAAGTTGAATATCGGGTTGCCTTACTGTACAGTTGTCTTTAGGGCAGATGTTTCCATCAAATTAATCTTTAAATTTTATTATATGTGATTGTTCAATAGACATATTGTTAAAAAAATCAGTCAGAATTCGGAAACGGATTGCCAACCCCAATACCTACCCCTCTTTAGATCTTGTTTGTCGAGTTCCTTTGTATTTAAAGTTTGATTTTAAAAAACCATTCAGTTAGAAATCTTTCTCAATCCAGTTTAAAAGGAAAAAGTCTACTTTATCATGCCGAAATATATTTCAAGTAAAAAATATTTATTATTCATCGCTTCTCTTAGTGAAGTGAATCAAGCAAATATAGCTGAACATCCGTCATCCCCGTAAGAATAACATTCGCCGAGTCCAAACAACTTTTTTTTCTGATGTTATGTACAAGCTGAATTAAAACAATAGATATTAGATATATTATCACTTGGGTTTTACATCAGATTTTCATAATCTGTAATAAAGTGAAACGCTCAGCAGGCTAAAACAACGATACGTCCCTTTATCCCATTCCCTCTTCTTCTACGGGATAAACGAACTGACCAATAAAAAAGTTCCATGTTAGCAACTTAATTGACGATATTTTTTCTCCTGACATAATATCTACTTATATTCTATATCTATTATTAAAATGTACTTATTTAGGTTGAGACGATGTAGTACAGTTAATCTAGACCCAACATGGGCTGCAGCTGCAAAAAAGCAAATGAAAGGAAAAGATCCAGCTTCCCTTACCTGGAACACACTGGAGGGTATCCCAATTAAACCACTCTACACCAAGGATGATGTGAAGAACCTAGAAGATGAGCTACCTGGAGCTTTTCCATACACCCGTGGCCCCTATCCTACTATGTACGCTCAAAGGCCGTGGACTATTAGACAGTATGCTGGATTTTCTACGGTGGAGGAGAGTAATAAGTTCTACAGGAAATTCAGATTATTTATGAAATAATAGTTCTTTCATTATATTTTATTACTTTTAATTTTTTTCCTAACAATGACTAAAATAAAATATCTAATTATCAAATATAATCTGATTTTGCAGAGCAAATATCAAAGCTGGTCAGCAGGGTTTAAGTGTTGCTTTTGACCTGGCCACCCACCGTGGATATGACAGTGACGACCCAAGGGTCAAAGGTGACGTGGGCATGGCTGGAGTAGCCATTGACAGCGTCGAGGACATGAAGATTTTATTTGATGGTATTCCTTTGGATAAAATGTCTGTGTCTATGACCATGAATGGAGCTGTTATACCTGTAATGGCTATGTATGTGGTTGCTGCTGAGGAACAAGGCGTTAAACAGGAACAACTGACAGGTAAACCTTAAATTGTCAGTTGTCACTAGTTTTTCCTTTTTTTTAAGTATGGCCCAGTTTTTTAGTTAATTTTTATTAATACGGAGGTGTTTTTAGAGAGCAATATGATTTCCATATGTTTAAGGTGTGTTGTATTATGTTTTTGCAGGACAGTAATCGTTTATTATCATTTCAAAAAGACATCAGTTTTCAAAAAAACTATTCTTATTCAGTTATGTTATTTACATTTTTGTCGCTTTCTTTCTGTAGTTTTTTTTTCTTAGCGTTATGTAGTTTAAGATTCTATGTATAAATTCTTGACTTTATGCCACTAACAATCTTAAAAATATGATTTTTTGTCCTTTTTCTAAAGTGATTTAAAATCTGAAGGTAGTCTTTTATTTGATATTTATTTAGGAACAATTCAGAACGACATTCTGAAAGAATTCATGGTTAGAAACACATACATCTATCCACCAGACGCGTCAATGAAAATTATTGGTGACATATTTTCTTATACTTCACAAAATATGAAGAAGTTCAACTCAATTTCTATTTCTGGTTATCATATTCAGGTTTGGTTTTGTTTTCATATTTATGTCATTATATAAAATAAACTTTTAGGAATTGTCATAAAGTTTCTGTGCTGAATTTTATCTGTTTTTATTTGTGAAGGTTGGGCATGGGTAACTTTCCAATTAGAAAAGCATCACCCAACCCCTCACCCCATCGTTAAAAGAGAAAAAAATTCCTAAGCGATTTTTACTTTCAAAAATATATTTACGATAATTCTTTTTAGGAGGCCGGAGCCACTGCTACGCTTGAGATGGCCTTTACAATTGCGGATGGAATTGAATACTGCAGAACTGGTATCAATGCTGGCCTTGATATTGACAGCTTTGCTCCACGCCTCTCATTTTTCTGGGGAGTTGGTATGAATTTTTACATGGAAATTGCCAAATTCCGCGCAGCTAGACGCCTCTGGGCCCATTTAATAAAAGAAAAATTCGACCCCAAAAATGCCAAATCTTTGCTATTAAGAACACACAGTCAAACTTCAGGATGGTCGCTAACAGAACAGGACCCTTACAATAATATTATGAGAACTTGTATTGAGGCTATGGCTGCCGTTTTTGGTGGTACTCAGTCACTTCACACAAATTCATTTGACGAGGCCCTTGCCCTGCCGTCAAAGTTTTCCTCCAGATTGGCCAGAAATACACAACTGATCTTACAAGAAGAGACAGGCATCACAAAGGTCATTGACCCCTGGGCCGGATCCTACATGATGGAGAATCTAACTGAGCAGGTGTACCAGGAGGCCAGGAAGATTGTGGAGGAGGTGGAGAACATGGGAGGTATGGCTGCAGCTGTAGCCAGTGGCTGGCCCAAGCTAAAGATTGAGGAATGTGCCGCTAAACGCCAGGCCAACATTGATTCTGCTAAGGAGGTCATTGTTGGTGTCAACAAATACAGACTTGAGAAAGAGGAACAAATTGATGTGCTCATGATTGACAACACAGAGGTCAGAGCTAAGCAGCTGGAGCGACTTGACAGTGTAAAGGCATCACGTGACACTGCTAAGGCAGATCAGGCATTGAAAAATATTGAAGAATGTGCTCGCTCGGGCGAAGGCAATCTGATGGCGCTGGCTGTAGAGGCGGCCAGAGCTAGATGCACAGTGGGCGAGATTAGCACTGCAATGGAAAAGGTCTTTGGCCGCCATGTTGCCAGCGACAGGTTGGTGTCCGGCGCCTACAGAACTGAATACGGTGAGAGCGAGGAGATCACCGCAGTCACAGATGCAATTAAAGTGTTCCAGGACGGTGAAGGCCGTAGGCCCAGGATTTTGGTGGCAAAAATGGGACAGGATGGACACGATAGAGGAGCTAAGGTGATTGCCACTGGATTCTCTGATCTGGGATTCGATGTCGATGTTGGTCCTCTGTTTCAAACACCAGAGGAGGTAAATCTATTTCAATTCAAATAACATGGTTAAGAATATTAATAAGTATGTTATTTTAGGATAAGTTCGACCGTTTTAGGGCAAATTTGTTCGCATAAATACGGTCTTTTCCCCAAATTGCCTAACCAGAACTTAACCTAAATTTGTATTGAGTTGAGAGTGGGGGTTGGAGGTATTTTTTTCATATGCCTACCCCTAAGAGGGGGGGGGGGGCTAATACCTGCGGTGCCCTTTCCTTGTTGGGCTATAAATTACCCAAAACAACCTGACCTAAAGTATTAAACAAACAACCACCTTTCCTTCTATTTTCTTTTTATTTCATACAAGAAAAAGGGTTCTGTGCTCGACAAAGCACATTGAGAGAAACCAAATCAAATGTAAATACTTATTTACAGACTAATCATATATATGTTTTAAGGTTGCTCAGCAAGCTATTGACAGTGACGTACATGTTATTGGTGTTTCTTCTCTTGCTGCTGGACATAAGACTCTGGTAAGTCTTAATCTGAATTAAGTTATTATAGAAGTTAAACATTAAATTAAAAAGCTCATATAAAAAAAGGGTTGTTCTACGATATAGGTTTGAATATTTAAAGAAAAGATATATATACCTTGATAAAATGTACATTCTACAATTATACTTATCGGTATTCTGTTCTCGCTGAAATTTAAAAAATGCACAATTTTTTAAGTTACTCTTATTATAATCTATTTTTATCATATTTTACCAAAATATTCATTGGATTACTACTCGATCCTTAATAAGGATTCCTTAAACTTAAACTCTTTAAAAAAAAACTCTTAATATAATAAGTAATGACAATCTTATTTTGTTAGGTCCCTGAGCTAGTCAGGTGTTTGAAGGATCTTGGTCGTCCAGATATCATCATTATTTGTGGAGGAGTTATCCCACCACAGGTACAGTAATACACCGCTTTAACACAAAGTATATTGTCAGGGGTGTATATTCTGTTGCTCAGAGCTGGATCTTTAAATGTGTAGCCGTTGCCGTAGCCGCTGCCAGAGGTACAGCCACTAACCTAATAGCGATCTTTAAATCAAATTGGCTACGCGTGGCCACGCTATATGCCATCTTTAAATCACAACCACTTTTTGAATTTTCTGTAAAAATGTGAAGAAAAAAATAATAATAATACGTAAAAACCTCAAACATTTAAAAATCCTTGTTTTATTGGCAGCACTGGCAGTGGCGACGGCTACGACTACGGCTATGACTACGGCTACGACTACGGCCACGGCTACAGCTACGGCAACGGCTACACATTTAAAGATCCAAAAATTGACCCTGAAAAAATAAAAAATATGTTGTTGGGGAGAAAAAAAATAAAAATTAAGAGAAATGAAAACATTTTTTCCATTTTCTCTCATCCTTGGTGAAAAAAAACTAGTCCCTAATGTGTGGGAGGGGGGATAATATAAATAAAATAAAGAGTTTTGAAATTTTTTCAATTTTAACCCTTCCTTGCTTGAAAAAAACCAGGAGGGAAAAAAAAATTTGCAGCAGGGGGAAAAAATGAATCCCCTGTATATTGTTGAGCACTGATAACTCCGTTCCCCCCACCCCGGCCCCCCTTTATTATTTTTTTAGGAAATTGAATTGAAAAGAGTGGTCGTAGTTTTTCATTTTTGTTTACTTTGGGTTATATTGGGTACTAGGTAGCCCCGTAGGGGTTAGGTATAGAGAAAGATAACTATTTCTCCCCCTCATTTTCAATTGATTTTAAAACTAAGGGGGGTTATCAGTGCCCAACAGGCACTTGGTGAGAAAGCACCAGTAATACAATATAAAACTGGTATTGTTTCATGAAGACACAGAGGCAGGGTTTTACCTCTTTTTTTTTTTTTTCTTCCCCTCGGATAAGTTCATCATTTTTTGGACAAAAGTCAAAACCCATCATCAAGAATCGTTTCCGTTAAAGCCACAAATATTTTAATTTCTGGTTATTATTGTAAAGTCTTACTTGTAAATATTTAAAAATATATGTATTCTTTTCTATAGGATTACGATTTTCTGTTCAAAGCTGGAGCCTCGGCCATCTTTGGTCCAGGTACAAAGCTACCTGTGGCCGCTCTGGAAGTTGTCAACCTCATCTCAGCTGCCATTTCCGGAGATAATAACAGAAATAAGGCATCTGCATAAATGAGAAACATTGTTATATTTAGAATTTATTTTTAGTAGTTCCTGTATTACATATCAACTTGATTTCTGTTAGTATATTTAAGTTTTAGTATTTCATAGATCATGTCTAATTAAATGATCTTTTAATTTTGTTTGTGGTATACTATAATCAAAAATCATAAAACTAATATTGTATTTAAACGTGCCTCTGTAGTTAATAATCATTCATATTTAAAGGCTTTTAAAAAATATTAAATTACATAAAAATCTCAAAAATAAAAATACATACTGTTGTAAGATATGTTTAAAAATGGTGCTATTTGTGATATTATTATAATGTGATAGATATATATATATATTTACATAGAAAAAATACATAATAACTAAAAAATAAATTTATTGATTAAAAATAAATTTCAGATGAAATCATAAATATTCAAAATGTTACGGGCGTGTCTGCGTGGATATTCCACTAGTGAAAAATTAATTTCTTCCAGTTTAAAAACCAAGACAAATTTTAGTTTATGTTCAAATAAATTTTTGGTCCCTCGCGTGAGTGGACGGACTTTATATACATCAAATGTGCTAGTGTCAAAAGAAAATTCATCCAATAAAAATATACACAATCCAGGAATGTTAATGTATTAATGGATATAGAAATACGTGGATATTATGACGGGAAAAATTGTCGCCCATTTAGGATGCCAAATGGACATTATTTATTGGTCAGTTAGTTAATCCAGGATGAGTGGATAGGGGGGAGGGGGATCCTTAGTTTAGCCAGCTACAAGTTCAATGTTCTTAAGAATACATGATAATCTGGTGTAAGATCCAAGTAATAATAAATCCATGAATGTATTTCACCTTTTTCATCCATTATTTCGTTTTATTAGATTGTATCTCATAGGAAAAGATTTCTAATTAAATGGCTTTAAATAAGTAACCTTGCAAAATATGACTTTGTTATTGGTAAGGACAAATCAATATTACCCCTGTAAAGACTAAAACTATTGGTTGATAAGTTTATAAACTAGTTTGGAACCAATTCAATGAAAGTAACTGAACGATTAAGATACATAGTTTTAAAACTTTAGGTACCAACCAGTTTGATTTTACAGTCCAGTGTCCCCTCTCTCCCTCATGTTATCTTTATTTGATTTCTTAACAAAAAAAGCTACTTGTACATATATTTTAAATACATAACTTCTAGAAGAAGGTGCTACAGAAATATCTAGTCTACCAAAGAAAAAATTAGCTGTCAGATTTGTAGAACTTTTTCCTAAGGGTGCCCATCCCTACCTACGAATCGCCAGAGTTGATAGACCTATAGGTAGGTACCATATTAAACATGTTAAATAATTTTTATTTTTAAATAATATCGAATGCATGGAAATTAGATCATGGTTTACCTAATAAAGGTTAAAGCATATTTCTGCGTTCATTCATTTAAATATTTTAGGTAGGTAGGTTACGACTTTATTTCGCCAAAAATTTTGTGTTAACAATTTTTTAACTAAGAATTGTGATGTTTGAAAATGATAGCATTAGAAAACTGCAAAAACTCTTTTTGGATTGACTTAATTTTCTGTATTTAAAAAAATAAAACTTATTAGGTACTTGGTTATTATTTTGGCCATGTGGGTGGAGCCTGTGCCTAGCTACCCAGGGCGGTCAACTACCTGACCCAAAGCTGTTATTAACCTTTGCTTTGGGGGCCTTGGTAATGCGAGGCGCAGGCTGTACCATCAACGACATGTGGGATAGGAAGATTGATTCCCTTGTTCAAAGAACTAGAGACAGACCGCTAGCTTCCGGACAGGTTAGTTGTTAAAGCTATGATGTTTTTACATAACTTTGTTTTATATTTGAAAAAGTATTTTTGTCTATAATAATATTAATGTTACGTCTTACTCAAGTCTCGTCTAATCTTATAATCTAATTTTCGATCGTTCTTGTTAGTACATCATAGATTAAGGGACATAAGCTGTGTTATTGTCAATGGGTAGAATATTATTCTTATATAGAATAACGGATAATTTAAAAGAGCAATACAAATATACTGACTTATATAATTCTTATTTAGATAACAATGTTTGATGCATTGTCTTTCCTATGCGGTCAACTGGGTGTCGGCCTGTTGATCCTGCTGGAGTTGAACTGGTACAGCGTGTTCTTAGGTGCCTCCAGCATGGCCCTGGTCACTCTGTATCCACTCATGAAAAGACTCACGCACTATCCACAACTTGTTCTTGGACTTGTTTTTAATTGGGGGTAATGTAGTTTCTTCATTAATTTTGATCCTTGCTAAAGATTGATCAAATTAGAGGAATTTTATCTTTAACCAAGTATCATTAAAAGTAACTCTTCAATTCGTGCACATCATGCTTGTATAAAAACAAAAATTTACGAAAAAATAAATTTGATTAAAAATGAAAGATTTCCGTTTATACAATATAGTTTTAACTAACCCGACCTTAATTAAGTAAAATACAAACACACGAATATTTACCCTTTCCCCTTTTTGTTAATTTACAGGTTCCTCGCTCGATTAGGCTGTTTGAGGGAAACCGCAGATTATCCCCATGTAAAGGAAAGACAATAAAGCATAATATATACCTCATATTCAGAGCGCTAATGGGTTGGTCTGCCACAACAGGATCCTGTGACTGGAGTGTTTGTTTACCCCTGTACCTGTCTGGTATTTGCTGGACAATGATCTATGATACTATTTACGCTCATCAGGTAAATATGAAACTCTCAATAAATAATACTTACTATCAGCGTTGCGGAGTCGTTTGATTTTGGTGCGGCTCCGGTTCCGGCTCCGCGGAGCCGTCTGTGATGATGGCGGATCCGGCTCCGACCTAAAATCAAGAAAAACTCAGCATATTTTTTTTCCTACGTCTATTTTTGACTTTTGAAGATTTTAAAAGTTCAATTTTTGATAAGAATGGACTTAAAAAACTTAAAAGGGGCATTAGCACATGACAAAACAGAGTTACCAAATTATGATTTATAAAAAATCTCTTTGTTTATCTAAACCGGAGCCGTTTTTTAACGAAAATTACGGCTCCAGCTCCGGCTTCAGCTAAATATCAGTCGCAAAATAATGCAATAGTTTCACGCAACTTCCCCTTGGTTGTGTTAGAAGGGAGATAATTGAGTTTGATGGTCACGTACAAATTAATAGTACAATCCTTATCCCAAGCTTCTCTGCGGAGAGCGGTTTGGTGACTTATTTGGGACACCTGCCATACGCTCGGAGGGGATGAGGTATAACGTGTACCTCCCATGAGACATCGGGTAAAGTAATAATGTCTTAATGTGGAGCTTTAGCAGACTCTGGTGCTATACAAAAGTGTCTCGCACTACACCATGAGTGACTACTTAGGCCCATACACTAAGAAAGTGAAACAATGCTACACACATAATATTTGACACTAATGAAACTGTTATTTATGTTTAGGATAAGTACGATGATATAATAGTTGGAGTTCACAGTACAGCCATCAAATTTGGGGACAAGACACCAACTTGCTTGAGTTGTTTTGCCACAACAATGGGAGCCAACTTGGCATACGTTGGATATATTTCTGGACAGGGGTGTATATTTAAATATAAAAATGTGACAATGCAATGCAAATGACTCAGTCGTTGCTTTTAGGGTTAAAAAATTTTAAAAGCAATTTTTAATGGGTTCAGAAATCAGAAGCAGGGATCTAAAGGGATAAGACAATGGCCGAAACATTGTTGTACATCCCTAAAATCATCCCTTCTGTAGTTAAGAATTATCGGTTGAAATTCAACTAAATGAAAGCCAATTGAAATTTGATTAAAGTCCCCAAAGTTGGTTGAAAGTAATGACAATTATTTGATGCATTAAAATCAATGAACGTTTATCCTTCATCATTGTTTTTATTTTAATTGCTCCATTCATCATTACTGTTGATATTTTTATGAAAAATATATTAATATACACCTTGTAACTAGACCTGGCCGTACTACGCCTCGCTGATGGCCGTCATGGGCCACATCTCCCACCAGATCTACACACTCGACATCAATGACAGGGAGGACTGCGCCAAGAAGTTTGTTAGTAATCGGTGGGTGGGACTCATCCTGTTCCTTGGATGCATGGCGGGATCTTTAAATAAAGACTGACAAAAATATGTTATTATATTAAAAAATACTCTTTTATAACATTATGATAATAGGATCATCCTTTAAAAATGTTAGATTTAATCATAATCAATATTATTCGCATAATCAAATCATACAAGAAAATTAAAGAAGAGTACGTCATTTCGAACTGACTGTCTTAAGTTACCCATATGAGCAAATGAGATAACTGTAAATTAAGTCTTTTGGCAGTAGGTAAGTTATTATTATGCGAATTTATTAAATAACAATTGAACCGTTAAAAATAGTAACATGCCTATCTATTTGTGCAGAAGAGTAGTATTGGCAACAATGTCTCCTCTCATTACAGTTTTCTAACATATTTTAGCAAAAAAAGTTTTTTAACCAGATAAACAAATATTAGACAATTTGAATACATAAGTAGTCAATTAAGATAGATTTTGAATTTAATTCGGAAAGATAAGATGTTAAATACTCTTCTATAATCATTTTATAAATATCTTTGATTTTGCTCAATTATTTTTTAATATTCTTAATAATAAAATAGTTACTTAGATATGGAATTTATTAATTTAATAAGTTACAATTTTGTTTAATGGTTCAATCTGTGCAAGGTAGTATTATAATGACGTCCAAACTTTTGATTTGGGTGTCAAAACTCGTTAGTTGGGGTAATTAAGGTTTGGGGTGGGAGGAAAAATGGAGTGCGTTTTGCATCGAATTTTTTAATAATCCAAAAGTATTACATTAGGGGAAACGCCTTTTTTAGTTGCATGGAATATGAACCCAAATTATGAACTGTCAAAAAAAGGTCATATTGTCATAAAAATGTACAACCCAATTATAATATGAAATTTATATATGTTGTTATGTGCCTTAAAAGTCAGGGCTCGGCAGCATCGCCTGAGCCGCGCATAAGCCTTACACGCGGCTAAGGCACGGTTGCCTAGCTCTGCTTAAAATAGAAGTAAATATGCATTATATGTCTTATATTATTTGTTTTGTATTTCACGAGAACACATGTTTCGTCGAAGTATTATTTTAAAATTAAAAATACATAAAAAAAATATATGTGATAAACTAAATAAATTGTTTAAGCTTTGTTGTAGTATTTATTTTATCATAATTCATAAATAGTATTGTTATCTGTTACAAATGTACTGTAGTAATTTTAGTTGCATCAATCAGAAAACATAGTTTTTATATATTAAATGTTCTTTCTAAGAAATATTGTTTATAAATTTTAGTCAATAAATTTCATAGCATTACAAAAACTTTAAATGATTTATTTACTAGTTGCATAAATCACAAGAGAATATTTACAGATTATTAGAATGAGTTGTATAGACTACATGAGGAGTCAAATTTCTGGGCTGCTATATTGTCATAGTGATGATGTTAGTTGTACTAGAGAAAGGCTGTTGTACGGCTGCTGGATTTATCTAATTGTCGTCTTTATTCAGGCCAGCAAAATTTAATTAATAAAATGCGTTTAATGACTTCAATGCTAAATGGATTATTAGGGTCGGCATGTATGTCCGTAACGGATAGCTCTTTCAATAATTTGGGCAAGTTTGAACTGTCCCATCCATTTTAAACTTGGCAAATGGTTCCTGTAACAGTTAGGTCTAAATTAGATAGCGTAGCAACTCTAAAAACTTAACAGAAAGTACAAAGGTTAAAAGTATTTTGACAACAGACTTATGAATATTGCACCATTTTCTTGAGTGATTACATGCTCACTTGTCAAATGAAATGTCTTATGTTAATTTTTAGTTTACACTGTGTCATACTAGAGACGTTAAAAATGAGATATTATATTGCTATATCAAGCGGGTGACGTCAATTAAAAAAAAACTTAACACCGAGATTTACTTGCTCTGCTTGTAAATTAATTTTGCTTTCAAATTTCAGTCAATTAGGTTCGCTGCTCCTTATGGCAAGTTCTTAAATCAGGCATTTTTCATTTTAATTGTTTTAATCAGCCAAAAATTGTTTTTGACTTAAAGCATTTGAATTAAATATAATATTTTGTCCTGTTCAAAAAGAAAGCAGATATTCGAAACAATGTATGTAGTAGTGTCCAATCGATTCTGCGATTATCAAGATCCTAGAATACGGACAGACATCGTTGTACTTGGTATTATAGATTAAAGTAACAATTAATTTTTGTACAATATGCCAACTTTTTTTCTTTATGAAAAGGTTACTTAAAACTATATTTTTTTTATATTTCTATCCTTGGCTTCCTACTAGTCATGTTAAATGAAAACTCTTTTCCAGAGTTCAAATAGTATTCCTGATTCCCTGCTGGGTTGGAGGATCCAGGCAAATCTGGCATGGCTGTTGCAGGAAAATTTAAATAGACTTCTTAACATTTGATAACAACCTTAATACTATTTCTTGAAAGTTTGGCGACTTGTTTCTATAATATTCAGCTTTTTCCCCTAAGAAAATTCAGGGAGGAAGGGTACATTGTTATGTAAATTAGAAGTATCCAAACTTTTAATTGGGGGTGTAAATTGAATTATCGTCCAATGTATTTTTTTTAAATCCCTGTGTAAAAATAGAATCATTGAAAACTTTGAAGGGAGGGTATTTTTTGTGCTTTTAACTCGATCAACCTTTACCCCCTACCCCACGCATTGAATTCATTTCTGAATTTGTTTATAGACTTTGTTGTGGTACCCAAACTATAATACACAGGGCAAGAAGCATAACAAATAACTATTTATAGATATATAAGTTGCTTTTTTACTAATGTTTAAGAAATCTATTTTAATTTTTAAAGGAAATTCCAGCTGCCATTCTTGGTTTTGTTGGAATATATGAAGCATTTCTAGCAAATAATTATAGGTCTCTCCTGGTGCTAACACCCTTCACCGTCCATTACTTTAATAGATCTATTATATTTCCACTTCGACTAAAAACAGGTAAATTTGACATATTAAGATAATCATTTGTAACTATAGAACAACAAAACTAGCTCTAGCAGCGAAGCCACTCTTGACAATATTCGTGCTTGTGTGTCTGTAAATTGTAATGAACTTTTACAACTAAACCCTGATTCTTTAAAATAAATATGTTTTTCGGGCCATGGCAATTTTTATTTTTAAAGGCGAAGCTTTTCTATAATTAGGGTCGGTCCGTCCGTCCGTCCGTCCTAGATAGATAGCTTTTATTCGTTAATTTAGGCATGTTAGAATTGTCCTATCGATTTCAAACTTTGCATGGTGATTCCTGTAGTAGTTAGGTACGATATAGAAAGCGTAGCAACTCTATAATCATTACCAGAATGTCCGTACGTCCATTTTAAACATGTTGATTTTTCTACTTTT
>LS047546.1:0-14434 GCA_900241095.1 Acartia tonsa | reverse complement strand
TCTATTTAAATATATATCTATCTTGTCTTTTTTAGAATTACTACAAATTCTGTACTATTTGACCTACAGTCATAAATAGACGTAAGCAAAACGTAGATAGAGAAAGAAAAACAAAATTAGATTAGCTAAAAAAAAGATTTTTGAATTTCAAAACATGTTTAATTCAAGGGTTAATTATTTTAAGATTTTTATTGTTTCTTCTAAAAACAGTACATAAAATAGTAAATTCGATGACCAACAACTGCAAAGAGGAAAGGGGATAGTTGTACATATTTTGTGGTTGGAAAGAAAAAGAATGTATATAAGGGAAAAGTGAATGCGGGGGGGGGTAAAGGAAAGCAGTTTTACTACAATTCTAAGCTAATTTCATACAATGTAACCAAGTTTAAACATTTCATAAAATAAGGATGACTAATTGTCATAAGAAGGAATATTTTTCAAAACATCTAACCCTGTAGTAAGGGGGGGGGGTTTAATGCAACCATCTCGTAATCAATGTATAAATGGCACTTAAAATTCGAATTTTGATCTGAAATTTTGCATGAGTAATCCTTGGTAGGTCTATTTTCCCTTAATCGAAAAAAAAGTTGAAAAAGTAACGGCTAACAGCTCAGCCGTTTAGCCGTTTTTTGGCTATTTTTAGGGAAAATCTGTCATAAATTACGTAGAAATCAACTTTTTGAAACATATTTTTGCTTTAAAACATGTGAAATGATACAAAAAAAAACATTTTTTAGATTTCTAGTACCAGCAACTACTAATTATGGACGATTTCTCTTGGTTGGTAGGGGGTACCATTCACTAAAAGCTCCAGTATACAGAAGAACCATATCGGTTCAGTGGTTAGTGAGATCTTTCTATTAAGACAGAATACATCCTGTTACTTTTATAACTATGGTTTCTATAGTGGAGAACAATGTGGAACTGTGAAGAAACGGCGGCGGAACAACCGCTCCCGCCGAAATTAGACAGTTCTACTCTCAATCATCTAAGATATACTTTTTTTCTCATAAAATTTTCCCTTATATTTCAAAAATGTCAATGTTGTTCCGCCGCCGTTTCTTCACAGTTCCATATTGTTCTTCACAAAAGCAACTGCTGTGCCGAATTTTAGGGCTGTAACTCTCTTATGGGCTGAGATCATGCACGTTTTACTTTTGGTTTCAAAAAGTGGCACATCTGCCTCCCCCCTTTTAACTGGTAAAAGAAGGCCTACAAATAATCTGGAATAGGCATTTTTTAATAATGCAGAGTTATCTCGCAGTGCACGTAAATGCGCGGAAAAGAATTATTTTACGATTTTTTTTCTTCATTAAAGATTTCCCTGTACATCATAGGATGTTATATATTCTAGATTATTTATAGGCCTTTTTATGTCGCTTAACACAGTGTGCGGGCATGGCATGTTCGTTCAGCTGTTTGGCCGTTAGCAGCCTTTAAAGTTCACAGATTTTTGGAGAAAATCGATACCAGAAACGTTTTACTATTAACTGCACTAGATCCGAAAACCCTTGCTTTTATGAAGGCAAAATTTGGAAATATTTGTAGGAAACCCGGAGAAGTAGGATATAAGATTCCATACGGAGGAATGTTTGCATACCTGTCTGCCCCTAACTATTCAGGCAAGTCAATATTCACACTGCGTTAAATAACAAATTTAATTGAAGAGAGATTAATAACCACATTCAATGAATATAAATTTAAATTCTAGGTGTCGTACTCTAGTTTTAGTGTAAGAAAAAAATAATTTTCTTTTCTGTTTTTCCCTTGTAATTCACCTATTAATTCCAGAAAATTTATCGTATAATTATTGATTCAGCCTTCAAGAAATTAACAAAGCATTTAATACAACATTTAAATTTTAAACTACATAGTTCAGGCAATTTCAGGGGTGTATATTCTACATGGGATCCCCTGCTCAGGGGGGGGGGGAATAAGAAATAAGTAGTTGGAGGGGAAAAAAAGGTAAAAATTTAGAAACTGAAAACATTTTTTCCATTTTCCCCCCTTCATTGGTGAAAAAAAAACTAAAGATATGTGTGGTAGGAGGGATAAAATATAAAGTTCTTTAAATATTTTTCCATTTTCCCCCCTACTTGGTGAGAAAAAAACTAGGGAGGTAAAAAAAAATAAAAAAATTGTAGCAGGGCCCTGCAGGGGAAAAAAAATAAATCTTATGCAGAATATACACCCCTGGGCAACTTTTGAACATAATATACAACATAGAAATTAATTTATGTAAAAAAAATTCATAAGGAGGAAAAATGTCACTGTAATATTCAATTCTAGAAATAGAAATATTTTTAATAACATTGACAGAAGATTATTAATTTATGTAGGTACATTAAAAATAACATCTTTTCTAATGGTGTTAATACTACCTTCAACTTCTTTTATGTTCAGGCACAGAGTGTCTTCAGTTCATTCTCTCTAGAATAATTCAAGGAACAAAAAAACCTTTACTATGACATAGCAACATTGCTACTTAACTACATTTGTACTTAGCTTTGGCTTTAGGTTTTTTTTAACCTTTTCTTATAATAACAAATACAGCTTATTATCCTCAAAATGTATCTCTCTTAATCATGCTTTCTTCCATTTTAATATTGAAGTTGAATTTAGGCGAGATCCTGGAGTGGTGGGGTTGGTTCCTCATAAATCCCACCCCAGCTTCCCTTTGGTTCGCTGCATTCTCCACAATATTCCTCGGGGCCAGAGCAACCAAAACTCATTCATTCTACACGACCAAGTTTGACAACTATCCCAGGAATAGAAAAGCATTGATCCCCTTCCTGCTGTGAGAAGATATAGGTTTACAAATGTCATTCTAATCAGGGAGGTAGGGGATAAGGCTATTGAAATTTATTTCAACAGTTTAATAATGATATTTCCATACAAATTCTCTGATACAAGATTCCGGTTCCTAATGTATTTACAAAGCCTCTAGCCCCTGCTGGCCATGCCTAGCTTAATCATATGATATCTTTGTTAAAATACATTATATAATGACATAGTATTTTATTTTTACAATTTTGAGAAAATGAAATTATCTGAGATTAATCTATCCCTGTATATCTGTAGTTTGTTGCATTCTTTGATAGACAGAGATATATTTTCTGAAATCAAATTGAAGAAGTTATAAGTTATCAATTTGGTGAAAAAATAAATAGTTAACTATCTCCCGTGGAAAAATTGATGCATTTTTTGGTTGGCATTTACTTCCCCATATGTTTCACATAAACTGTAAACATGTCACCAAAAATAGAATATTATTATAACAGCTTAAACTGTATCTTCCCCCTTTCTTTAAAATATTTGCCATTATGATTTTTTGCAAATATTTGACAATGAAAAAGTAAGAATATGCGGTATTGAATGTACACCGAACATTTGTACGCACAATATGAAATATATTATTTCATTGGGTTACAATGTAATGCACATCTTAATTGAAATGGTTACGCACCCAGAAATCTTAAGGGATAAGACAATGGCCAATAAATTGATGTACATCCCTAAAGATCATACACAAAATTACCCCTTCAGTTAATCAAAATTAAAGGTTGAAATGACTGGACACGCGACTAAATTAACCAACTAAGCAAAATTCAATGAAATCCCCCAAAGTCGTTGGACCAACGAATAAGAAAAAGCTATATTAAAACTTTGGAGACCTGAGTAATAAACAGTCCATTTATCCTTCCTTCATATGACGTACCAGTCATGAGGGATAGTTTCACGAAGAATATTTCACTACTTTAGCTACTTTTTTTGTTCGTTTAATTTCAATTTTAGTTTATAGATCAGATTTAATCATACAAGAAAATTTTGTTTAGTATAGGTTTTAGAGGCTATATTATACCCCTTGTTTCATATATTTGGTGTTAAAGGATATTGCAATTTTCAATTTGGTGTTAAAATTACGTAGTAAAAAAGAGAAAGAAAATAATATTCCTATTTAGATGTACAATCCCTTCTATCTCTGAAATTTTCAATGTTTTAGTAACAAATATGATATCCTTTTTATTATGCGAGTACCTTTATAGCATTAATGTATATATAAAAAAATATAACGAACTGATTTTTAGTTACATTTACATTATTACAGTTGCATTTATTTTCTGTTTAGTTTAATTGTATTTATATAAATATTATTTGTTATTTAACCTTACTATAAAATCGTAATATTTATACTTAATAATATATAACTCTTGTTAAATAAAATAATTTTAAAAATATTTTCATATATGTATATTCTGTTTAGTTATTATTTAAAAATTACTTAATTGCTTTAATAAAAAAAACGTAGAATGTTTTTTGTTGTAAAATAATGTACCTATTGGGCAAGAAAATTGCAATTTTCAAATTTTGGATTTTAATACCTACATTAAAGATTTATTTTTATTGAAATCACATTAATTTTATTGTTGTTAATACCTTAAACATATCTGGTTTTCTATGACACAGTGTGTAAACTTTGACTAAAAATACTCAAATTATGTATGATATTTTGTTAAATTTTTTAATGTTTATTTTTCAGAAACTAATATTAATAAAATTGATGTAAAAATGAGTGATGATGAAAATATTCCCGATGCCGCAACGGCTCAAAGACTTATTAAGGAGTTTGAAGGAGTAACTAATACAAATGAGGCTCTGGCACAACAATTTTTACAGGTTTCCTTTAGCCTTTTCATTCAAATGAAAAAAGTTTAAATTTTTTTCTATCAAACGCAGGGAGAGAGGAGATATTGGACTCTTAATTTGGTACCAAAATTTTGATTGGTTGGTTCCAATCAAGTAGTGTCTATACTTTTCAACCAATAACTTTGATCAAACACACGAGGTTTTTTTTGTTTATTATCATTCGAAACCGATTAATATCCGCTGAATTAGAACCAGTTCTCATCATGTATAGCATTGTATTCCTGAAAATTTCCACGAATATTAGAATAAAAATAATAAAATCAAACCAGTTTTGATCTAATTATTTTTCATTTTGATATCCGCGGATAGCTGTCTCAAATACGCTGCGATAAATAACTATTATAGGAACACGATTGGAAACTGAACCAAGCTCTGGACACTTTCTTTACAAATAAGGTGAAAGAACAAGATCATGAAATGGCTCTACAGATACACTTACAATCAAATCAACAATCATCATCATCTCAAATTCCAAGTAATTAATATTTCTAGTCTAGGGATGGCAATCCGTCAAATTTTTGGATCGGATTCGGATTTCTACAAGAATCCGTCCAAAAAATGGCGGATTCCGGATTCTAGCAATATTTTAAAAGGCTTTTTTAAATTTAAGTGCTACATATGTCCTAACAATTAATGTTCTTGGTGTTCTCTATAATTCACTTCCGATAATCGAACCAGATTTTTAAAGATTTTATATATAATGATGATAATCTTTGCCTTCAAAAAGGGGGAGTTGAAAGAAAAAACTCAAGACGCTAATTTTAGTCTACTAATTAAGAATCCGAATCCGATAGGTATTAAAAACGATTCGGATTCCAAAATTGACCAAAAATTGGGCGGATCCCGGATTCGGATACGGATTGCCAACCCTTTTACTGAAAAAAAAACAAATAGGTACCTAATATTTCGCCATATTATTTACGAATTGAAAATGATCGTAATTGTTAACTTAACGTATGACATTATTTTTTATCAATATACAAACTATAACAATATTTATACAAACAGTCATTTCATCTAGGGAGGGAGGGGACATTGGGATGTTAAATACACTAGTACCCCAAGTTTTATAATCACGTTATCTTAATTGTTGACTTAACAACTTTGGAGACTTTTATTTAATTTTGATTGGTTGGTTCATTTGGTTGAGTCTCCAAACGTTTCAACCACTAATTGTAATCTACAGAAGTAGTAATTTTGTGTAGGTATCGTCATTAAGGATATACCTCAATTTATCAGTCAATTGTCTTATCCTTTAGATCCCTGTATTTTAATGTCTTTAAAAGGTGGTAAAATAAAAAATAACACAGCCTACAATCGAAAGATTTTTAATTTTATACGAAGTAGTTTTCAAAATTTCAAGAATAAAATATGTGCCCCCTAAAATCAATCGCCAATTTTCAGTAAGTATAGAAGAAGGATTGAAAGAAGGAATCTTGACAACTCAGGCCCCCGAGGAGTTGACGGTTATATCCTGGAATATTGATGGTCTGGATGTCAAGAATATCAGGAAGAGGACCAAGGGAGTCTGCAAGTAAGTAAAATCATGAATTCATAGTAAGACACTTTTTTAAACCCGCAACTGAGAAGTAGCGCACACGCTTGTTGTCGTGAACGTGATAGGTTCGAATATTGGCCAAACTCCGCGTTATAACCAGAGACTTGGAAGTGGTTCCTACTGCTGCTATGTCAGGTGCGAGGCATGATCAGTTAGAGTAAGGGGAAATTTATTCCCATGCACAGATAGGACTTCCAGAGAAAGGTCTTGCAATCAAAGGATTTGTTGTCTATAAGGGCGTCTGGCCATATACATCATGAACAGCGATCAATCAAGGCCTGGTTCAGAGATGCACTAAAATAAGATCTCGTGGTGCATCCCTCATAGGCTAAGGCACCATTTGCTGAAGGACATGATTTACCCATTAATCTTGTAATCAATTTGAATTATTTGTTGATAAGTTATTCTGAACACCACTAGTTTGAACCAAACAAGATTATAAAAGAACCTAACGTTTCTAAGCCATCGAATGTACTGAGTACAAGTATAATTTAAAGTAAAAAATCCCCTCCCTCCCGGAAGAAAGCTAAAATTTAAACTTTTATAGCTTGTTAGATTTTTTTCCATAGGGACACATTGTTCAGGGATAAGTCAGTAGCATACCTACATAGATTTATGTATATTATAGAATTATAGAAGATGAGAAAGCGGATATTGTTTTCCTACAAGAGGTCATTCCAGAAACTTTAGAATATATTAAGAGTAAACTCAGGTTAGAAACTAGTTTTAAAATGTGGAAAAAAACGGCTGCTTTCACTCAAAGTGCCTTTTGAGCACTGAACCCCTCCCCCTCTCCTCTTTTTGAAAAAAAAAAGTGGAGGGTATTATTTTTCTATATAAGGACATGCAGGGGGCCTTAACTCTGCACTGTAAAGCCTATACCTGCGGTGCCCGGATCCTACAGAGCTCCTTCCCAGTACCCAATATAACCTAAAGTGACCCAAAGTAATAAATAATCAAACAAACAAAAAATAACCCTTTCTTTATTTTCTGTTTACTACCAAATAAGGGGAAGGGGTTTCTGTCCATTTTATTGTACACTTTTTATCTGAATGTTTCAGTGGTTTTGAGGTTATACGAGGGATACAGGGTGACTACTTTGTGGCCACCCTGCTGAGATGGGGCAGGGTGTACAAGGATGCCAGCAGGCTCATACCCTTCACAGGTTCTGTCATGGGCAGGCATCTGCTTCATGTTGAGGCTCATTGTGGACAGGTAAATTATTATATGTGAACAAAGGAAAGATTGTCGTCAATTTAGGTTAACATAAGTTCGTTCATCCAGTAGGTGGGGAGGGGATGGGATAAGGGGGGTGGATGATGAGATCGTTATTTTAACCAGCTACAAGTTTTACTTTAATATCTACATGAGTATATATATCTAACGTCTTAATTAGCTTTAACATCAAAGAATGTTTTAATTGTATGATTTTTTTGTGTAGACATTGTAATACATTTTTTAGAGTTCGAAGATTTCATTCTACGTTAAAAGTATTTTTTGAACATTAAGTAGAATTTCAAATTATTAAAAATCTAATCTTCATGGGAATATCTTAAACTTTGTATTAAAAATGTTACCTATTGCTTCTACTACTATAATAAAGCATTGATAATACTTAGTGGACAACGACATTTCATCATTGTTTTGACTTATTCTTTTTATAATTTAGGTGAAGCTGGACCTTTTAAACACCCATTTAGAATCTACAGCAGAACATGCAGATGAGAGAGTTGCTCAGCTCAAACAAAGCTTTAGAATTATTAACAAGTAAGTTCAGCTTTAGAAATAGCAAATTTTCCTCTTAAAGTTGTCACATTAGATTAGGATGCTTTTACTGGAAATCCACTTGATCACTGAAACCCACCTTTTTTTGTTTTGAAGAAAAAAAATATTTCATCCCTTAGGGACATTATACACTATACATGCGGGGCTCTTCCAAAAATGTGTGTTTTTTCTTCGAAAACTTCGTTCGTGGTCAGCATCCACCTCCAGATAATGACTTGTGGCCTACCTAGACAATATAAACTCTGCATTGCCATATATGATAATTGATTTGATATATTATTACTTAGATTTTACACCAGATTTTCATGTATTCTGATAAAGTGATGCACTCATAATGACAAAAATAACGATTCCTCCATCCTCCCCCTTTACTCTGTTCCCTCCCCTCCTACTGGATGAACGAACTGGCCAATAAATGAGGTCAACATTAGTAAGCTAAAGTGACAAAGAGAGGGGTAGGTTTCTGGTAGAATCCGTAAAGGTGTGTGCTTTAAGGCTTAAAAATAGTAGTAGAACGATAATATTCACTAAATATGTGTATTTCTTATTGAAAAGAACTATAGACAACAACAAAAATTTTAAAGTTAACATAAATAAAATTTTTATCGTTCTACTTCTGTTTTTAATTTATAACACATAACTTTTACGGATTTTACCAGAAACTTACCCCTCTTTTTTTCCTTGTCAATATATCCACGTTTATACTATATCAATTATTTTAGCACTGCTCCAGCCAGAAATGTTCTATTCGGCGGAGATTTAAACCTGCGAGATAAGGAGCTGGCATCGTGTGGCGGAGCACCCGATGGTTCCAGGGACTGCTGGGAACAATGCGGCTCCAGGCAAGCGGTCAGATATACCTGGGACATGACGAGGTAATAATTTTTTTAAAAAGTCGTCGATCATCCAAGCATTGTTTTGAGAGTATTATTAAAATATTTTTTATGATTCTCTGTGAGATTTTGAGATATTTTTGAGATGCGCACTTAAGGGGGAAGTAGGTTGTGCTAAAATTTCGTAAAGGTGTGAGTTTTAAGGCTTATAAACAGTTGTAGAACGATAATATTCACTAAATATGTGTATTCCTTATTGAAAAGAACCATAGACAAATGTATTTTTTATTAAAGTTAGCATAAATTTTAATCGTTCTACTACTGTTTTTAACTTATAGCACATAACCTTTACGGATTTTACCAGAAACCTACCCCTCTCTTTTATCGTTCTACTACTCACACTTTTACGGAATTTTAGCATAACTTTTCTCCCCCATGTTAAGTTTTGTAGAAAGGGTTGGAATAATTTGGGCTAAACTTTCAAAGGATTGTTTTTTTATTTTCAATCCATTCTGATTTTTATATATCTACAACTTTTAGAAACACAAATCTGGAATGGGCTGGCAAATTCAAGCCAAAATGCAGATTTGACCGTTTGTACCTGAAGCCCTCCAGAGCATTTGCCTGTTCAGCTGTACACTTTGGACTCGTTGGCCTCCAGAAAATCCATGGCACTCAATCATTTCCTTCTGATCATTGGGGTCTTATGCTCAAGCTTAAGTTAAATCAAAATTCATAAGAATAATAAAAAATGTGTATATGAAACTTTATTGTGCATATTGCACGGATTTTTTTGAGTCGTCCAATCACACGAAAGGGACTATACCTACCCATAATTTGTATTTGCTTTCCATTTCAAATTTTTGAAAAATCAGTTAATTTTTTCCTGTGATATTTCCTACGCTTAAAGTTTTTTTTCAACAAGAACAGACCAATCAGTGAATAAACAGTTAAATTAAAGAGATTTTTAGGGGGGGAGGGGGAAGAAGTTCCGACACTTTTGCGTAAAAATGCAGCACAGGCTTTGTCTTTCCCCCCAAAAAATTATTCTATTTTTACCTGTCAGGAGACCACCTGAAGACCTCCATCACCAAATTTTTTTTTAAAGAAAAGTAAACTACATCCCAAAAGGAAACTTTTTTGCCAAATATATACATGATGTACATTAAGATATATAAGATTTCCGGAATTTTAAAGTTAGGGGGAGATTTGAAATCTTCATCAAATTTTGAGGATTTTTTATAAAATTAGTTTTTTCTATAATTCTTTATCTAAAAGCGGAAATGCAATTTTAGTTACTTAATTTTGGCATCTGTGATTGGTGGATTTAAAAAATCTGCGCTCTGATTGGATGGCGTACATCATTCAACCAATTAGAGCGCAGGTAGTTTACCAAAAATGTGTAAAAAAGCCGCTAGGCGTCGCTATTTTAATAGAACATAATTTTTGGCGATTTATATTGGGATGATGGTCGTACCATCCCTCAAAATAGTAATAAACCTGCCCAGAGAAGCTACACTGTAAAGAAGAACCATATCAGTATAGCGGTTAGCCAGATTATTCGGTATAAACAAACAGACAGACATACAGGGGATCATGTTCCTCTGATATAAGGATTTATTATATGTCAAAAGAATTTTTTATACTTTTTCAAAATCGGAAGATACTTTATTTGTGCTTCTGCTATTTTTCCATGGTGAGAAATAACAAGTATGTTTTAGGAAGGGATTAAAGAAAATAAAGGTTTGTGTATTAAAGATATAGTAGATCTATATCTACTTAGAAAATAGGCCGATATCTGAGAGAAAATCCGGCCATATTATTGGTTAGGACGTGTACACATTTTGGTACGAAAAAGCAAGTATTTGTTGGACTTTTGGGGGTAAAGTTTTGCTTTTTGTAAATTTTAACATCCAACAATTTGACGCTCTGAATCATATGTGATTAATCAGAATTAGATATTTTCGTCTTCTAGAAATTTTTTAAAAGATGGAGGGATTGTTGTGTCTGATAGCCCATCTAGAGAAATAAATCTATTATATTGGTAAACTAGTCGATTATAGAGGCCTATTAGACCGCGAATGTATAAAAATTAAAAGTATAAGGGGTAAAAACCTGAATCAAATTAATATTTGGATTTGTTTAATAGATCTTTTTGTTATGTTTCCCTATTTTTGATCTTGCTCTTCTAAATAAGGGTGTTCTATGGCAGAAACGCTACTTCTGCAATTAAGAATTATTTTGTTTGATCAATTATTATACTATTCACATCTTTATAAATCAGACTAACCTAAAGTTTGCCCTTGCTAAATTGTTTTAATTTTTTCCTAGATGATTTTGGTTTGAAGACTAATGGGATTGTTCTATGATTTTTTTAAAGGGCCATTGTCCCATTCCTATATCCTTGTATTTTCAGCACCTATCCAGAGGTAAAATATCCCTCTGTGTTCCTGATAGCCACCAGGGATCTAAGGGATAAGACAATGGCTGATAAATTGATATGCATTACCAATGATGATTCACAAAATTACCTATTCTGTAGATCAAAATCAGTGGTCGAAAGTTAATAAACCACACTAAATTCAATAAAAGTTCCCAAATGTGTAAAACAATGACGAAAAGGTTATTATAAAACTTTGGGGACTACTGCAATCAACAGGCCAATGTCCCCTCCCTCCCTGGTAGCCACCAAGTTTTCAATAGTTTTCAAACTAAATATCACAAGTAGTGTCATGCAATGGAATGGTCTAACTCAAAAATCGCGCATCAAAAATAATTTCATGCAATACTAGGTCGACACTAATACCCTAATACGACTTATATACTAACCAGGTAGAGTAAAACATTGGACTGAAAAGTACAATAGTACTCAAAGTTTGCATTTGATGGCTCAAAATCTTTGGGTACTTTTATTGATTGGTTGGCTAAAATTTATCATGATTCATAGTATATATCAATTTATCATCCATTGTCTTATCCCTTAGGTCCATGTATCTAACTCAACATTACAAATCCTAATGCAATTAAAAAGCACACAATTACAAAATTCATGCGCATTTTTCGAGTTTAGCCAGCAAATTATGACATAAGTTTTGTGTAAGAAGGTGCATACTTTTTGTCAAAATTTGGATAGTAATGGCGGGTAACAATATCATAAATATTGTACTTTGATTATCGATAAATTCTTTTACACAGCTATTAAGTCAAATTAGCTTGATAGAGCTCTTTATTTTATCATTTTTTTACAATGATCTTTTTGATTTTAAAATTATGTTTTGTATTTTAATTTTGTTTGAGCAGGGATCTTAAGGGATAAGAAAATGTATTATTTATTTACCAGCCCACTAATGATGAAACCGCTAAATTCAATGGTAAACTTTACCAGACAACTACCTGGATCCCCCTGTTAAGGACCTTATTCGTCTACTAGCAAATTTAATGGTAAACTTTACCAGACAACTACCTGGATCCCCCTGTTAAGGACCTTTTTCATCTACTCGCAAATTGATTTCTGCTCTTTTGAAGCGACTTGGCTATATTGATTTTCCCGATTTTTCAATGACCCAATGGAAAGTCGGCACTAGGTCCCTGGGAAGAGGGCATACAGTTTTTAACCCCCTCCCCCCCCCCTAGTGTTTTACTCTAATCTTTACCCCTTCTGTATATTGTAGCCAACTAATCAAGAATTTGATAAAAGTACATAAGATTTTTAGGTAAACCAAAAAATACAAAAATTTAAATATGTTTGCATCTAGACGTTAAAGGCTTAAAAAATTTGTTTATTTTTAAAAAAAGCTTATGGTTGTTAATAAAAATTTTTCATATCATATTTTTTATTTCAGAATCAACAAGGTGGACCTCCAAATCAGAACTATGATCCCGGTTACAGCGACCCTAACAACCAAGGAAGCATGGGAGGACACCCACCGCAAAATATGGGTGAACCTCCGCAAAACATGGGCGGACCCGGGCCCATGGGTGGGCCAGGGGGCATGATGCCGCCCCCTAACCAGCCTTTTAACGATCCGAACCAGGGGATGGGTGGACCCCCGGGGGGAGGACCACCCCACGGTATGGGAGGTCCTGGCATGGGGGGACCTATGGATAATATGGGGCCCCCTATGAATGATGGTGGTATGATGAATCAGGTGGGTGTCTTAAATCTATTAAAGTTTCTAAACTATCCTACTGGTGTTTTTTGTCGTTTAGAAACAAAGGTTTTTTTTAATAAGGCTACAAATTTATTCATAAGCTATAGTTTTACCTTCTTTCAATTTATTCAATTTCTTTCCTTCTCTCTCTTTCTCTTACATTTAGCTTTTTTGAAACAAACTTACACGGCTTTCTTATATATAAAATCTAAATATTAACTCATTTAATTTAACTTAAAAATTTACAGTACATCAATTACTACTACAAAATATTAAAAATTAAAGTTTCGTGCCAGGTAATTCTTAAACATAAAAAGAAAATATTTCTTTTATTCCCAATATAAGTTTTACTTTTTTGCCATTTTGTAAAACTTTTGTATAGAGACCTCCAAAACATTAACCTCCAAAATGTTTATCTATCAGTTACACTTTTTTAAGTGCCCTGTTGAGCATATCAGTAATTCTTTTTTATTCAGAACGTGATAAACAACAACATGGGACCTGGTGGTCCCCCAGACTTTAACAACGGCCACCACCCTATGAACGGCGGTGGCCCCCCGCCGGGTATGAACAACGGCCCCATGAATGGTGGTCCCATGAACGGCGGCCCAATGGACGGCGGTGGACCGATGGGAGGCCCTGGCGGGCATAATAACGGGTTTATGCCGAACGGGAGCGGACCGATGGGACCACCTTTTGGACCGAATGGTGATATGTCACAGTAAGTTATCTTTTTTAGCATTAGCGAAGCAACTCTTAAATTCGCTTTGTATGTCTTTCCGTCCTATAAAGTTAACCTTATTTAAATGACAGCTTAGGAGTTCTCTAGCAGCTAAACAAAGTCTGCAAACTTTTGGGTCCCCGGGAAAGGGAGCCAGGTAGTTATCTGTATCTGTATCTGCATTTATTGTCCGTCCATCAGTTCGTGAGGCTCTTGATCCGTCTGTCTGTCGATCATACTACATAAAACACCTTTAGACTAATAGAAGATATATTAATTTCCCCCCAATATTACACAAAAATATATTTTACAGGATATCTGAATTTGATAAAAATAACAATCCATATTATATTAAAGAACATTAAATATTAATTCATATTAGATTTGTATATGATTTCATGATAAGATGTATATTTAATGTCAGGTAGGGGGGGACAATGTATGAAAATTACAAACTTTATAAAACACATTATCTTATTTGTTGGCTTAAACATTCTAATAGTTATTTCTTTCATCGTATTATAAACGGCTTTCCGCGGATATAGAATGTACCATTATAAGATTAAAACTAGTTTTTTTAGCCCCGAGGTGCCAAAGGCATGGGCTAAAAACTGGTTTTAATCTTATGATTGTACATTTCTATATTCGTAGAAAGCTGGATATAATACGATGCTAGACA
>LS047541.1:24184-38895 GCA_900241095.1 Acartia tonsa | reverse complement strand
TATTGCAATTGTGATATTATAAATATTTAGTTTGTTAAATGAGTTTACCTTGTTATAAATGGTTGAACAAAAATTTATTTCTTATTTAGTTAGTAGATATTATTAGGTGTGTTTTAACTAGGATGACATCATCCATAAGTAGCGAAGCATATAAATATATATTTACCTATTTAATTCAGCATATAAAGAATATCACGTTTCTCCCATTAAAAATGAAGAGACTCTCATAGCATTACCGACAGACAAAATAATGTATTGAGATGCTAAAGAGCTGGAGAGTCATTGATCTAAAAATTATTAAGGTAATTTTAAAATATCGATCTGTCATTTGCTGGCTAAAAATTTTGGACATTTTTAACTAAACTCGATTAGTTTGTTTTAACTAGCAGTGTTAAAACTTTTCGACCTCTAACTAATTTACATACCTATTTTAATTTGGTGGGCGAGTTTTTTTTACAGAATGTAATTCAAAATTATTGAAAGATGACGCAATCTTACGTTTGATAAAGATTTGTTTTTTTTACAGAGAAACAAGCTCTAGTTTTTTTTTTACAAGAAAGTGTAATTTACCAATAAAATCTTCAACAGATTTGTCATTAGTATCAACAAAATCCTTTAGTAATAAGTTTTTCTTAGTTTCGTGACTAATCTTATACAACCTGAAGTTACGAATGAATTTTTAAGAAAACAAGGATGACAACATTCATAAAAGCGAAAATCAGAAGGAAGGACAAACAAACAATAACTAGAGTGTCAGAACTGTATAAGCAGAACATTAATTTCTAAGTCTTAACAAAATTGTGCTTAAATTTGTTGCAATGTTTCGTATATATAGGATGCAGTAAAAGGACATACTTTCCTTTTTAGGATATGATATTAGAGTTGCCTCAGCTCGCCGACGCTTATAATACTTTACCTTGTTGTCCTAAAAATCATTATTCCTAAAATCAGATGAATAGGATAGTCAAATCATAAAAAAATATTTTTAAAAATCAGCACGTGTTAAATGGTTCAAAATGTTTTTAAAAATCAGTACGTTTTAAATGGTTGAAATCAATTGGATGATTCTAATATGTCTATATTTATAATATCATAACAAAAATATTATCAAAGAAAGTTAAAAATCAGCATTTTTCAAATGAACGTACGGACTTTCTGGTAACGATCATAGAGATGCTCAGCTTTCTATGCCGTACCTAACTATTATAGGAATCATCATGCCAAGTTTGAATTCGATAGGACAATTCTAACATGTCTAAATTAACGAAATGAGCTAACGGTACGGACGGACCGACTTGTAGAAAAGCTTCGTTTTTCAAAAGATAATTTTGTATATAATTAAAATCAATTTCGTATTTTTTGTAATAATGCTTAATTTTAAAATGTTTGACGTCTTGCTGTTTGATAAGTTGATGTTTAGTATTAATTTTATATTAATTATCGCTACTCTATAATTTCTTTCCTTGGTTCATAACCTCAAGAAGGAGTTCTGTCTCTTATATTTGTTGCACTGTTCATGGGCATGTGAATCCCCCCCTGTCCCTCGGACGAAAATGTAACATCTCTATTAATTACACTTGTACCCAAAGTTATACATATAAACATGTTATCATATTCGCTGACACGAAAACTTTGGTTACTTTTGTATAATAGATAATCTTGTTTATCCTCATTGGAGATCTTTATCAATTTATCGCCAATTGTCTTATCTATTTATATCCCTGATTACACCCCTAGCCATAAAACTTCACTTTTGGATTAAGGGTTAAAAAGTTTTAAGGTTTGATTGGCGCATAGCATGGCAAATCCCTGTGCACGCCAGTGATTACAACATTGTTATTCGTCTAGCTGAGTAAAATGTAAAAGGATTAGAATTATGTTTTAAAAAAATAACGGTTTGCACTCATCCTCCACACCCCTTATGGACGCCCTTACCAAAGCACCACTATTCTCAAACAATAATTTCCTTACTGTTATTCGCCAGAAGTCAGCTCATACCAATAACGAAATTAATTCGGGAAAAAATCACGAAACCTATACGTGTTTTTCAGCTGTCGTTGGGGGGCAACACATCGTAAAATTGACGACCTCTCCATTTGCCCCCCAAATATTATTTTGGATTTAATTCCCTTGTTGGTTATACCTTATTCCTGGCCAGAAGTAAGCTTCGCGGCTATGAATATTGCCATTTCTTGGTATGCAACAAAGATAAGCCTAAACAGCAAATATACGATAAGAAAGGTAGTATGAAACTTTAAACAAATATTATCTTTCAGTTATCTATCTTTGATAGCAGTAATGGCTCAAATTTACAAAACTATTGAAAATGATTTGAGAAAATCTTTGAGCTCAGATGCCATATTGGCTGAATTAGACTTTTTAAAGGCTATTGATTTGAAAAAGAGATTTTATGATGAAGATGTCATAAAAAAGGCTATTTACAGGTAATTAAAATTGTACAAGTAAAGCTACAATAAACTTGTTTGAGTGTTGGTTAGTACTAGTGTATTTTAGTGTAGTGTACCTTATCAATTAATAATTTCTACATAAAAGTTTCATTTGATTAGGATGAGAACATAAAAAAAAGCGAAAGCTTAACAAATCTAAGCTTTTAAGAATGTGCTTTAGCACTAGGGATCAATTCTTGAAAAATGAACATGATATGACCATATGTATATTCTCTGGTTGCTATACTTTCTTATATGTACCTAACCGTTAAAGGAATCATTTATCATGTAAAGTTTGAAATCTATAAATTCTAACACATTTTAATAAAAGACCTGAGATGTTTTTTTCGACATTTTTTAGACATTGATTGATTGAACAAAGACGATATCGTTATACACAGTATACAACTTAAGAATTCAAAGTTTTAAAATTATTATTTTAGCCATTTGTATACCGTCTAATATAGCTCTAAAAAGATGCATAATATGCAGCAAAAATGAATTGAAGTTAATTTGTTTTTCTTCTATGAAGGCCGTACCAACAAAAGCGAAATAATTAAATAAATAGTTGTATACTTTGTCTAGTCAATCAATCAATCAAGAAACGCGGCATTCATCTTTCAAAAACCCATCTCAGAGCCCTTCATCACGAACTGACAAAAATTTTGCTTTCAAAAGGCTTTAAGTGTATTTAGCTTGTATATTATTGCTCCGCTACCTGTACACTTAATTGACCTTGTTAAGATATGAGAACATTTGGATTCCATTTATAAGAGAGTTCTCTTCTGGTTTGGACAAAGATGTTCAGTTTTCACCTCCGCTAGATGTCAGGTTTGTATGATATTTTCATGTCTGTCTGTCCATTAAGAAATTAGATTTTAATTACACCAATAGACAAATTAGTTTTTAAAATTAGACTGTTATTGAAAGAATTTAAATATTCATAAGAATTTTTTGAATAAATATTTTGTTTTCTGATAACAACCATCCCTATTTATAGTTATCAAAAAATACACCTTCGAAAGAAAATAACCTAAAATTTCCCCTAGATATGGTCTTTTTCTTGTAATCAAATGCTTTATTGAAATCAACGAATTTTTAATCCTAGAAAGAAGAGCAGAAAAAATGTCTAAACCCAACCCCTGTATAAGTAAAATAACATAAACAAGCCTGAGACCTATGTGAAGCTTACCGGAAACAACTCAATGTATTCAATGGTTAGCAAGATTTTAACTGACAGACAAAGAAAACCTTACTACCTTATATGATAAGATTGCAGGGTTTTAATGATAGGACAATTGGCTGTAAAATAATCTTTCCCCATATTTTTGTGTGAAAAACTGACATGGTCTAGAAGTCTGTAACTACTCTTACCTACCAAAATAGGTTAACCTATCCCATAGATAGATGTATCTAACCAATAATTATTATTAACTGATTTTAGATGGGTTTGGCACACGCATATGCTTGCACCTAAGTACTACAAACAAGATTTGGAAAATTCGGTTCTTGGAAGAATTATTAATCATGACATTACTAAGGTAAATGTCATTGGCGTATGGAAAAAATATTTTTTTTATGGGGATGGGTTGTATTAACCCTCATGAGGGTTATCATTGCTTCCCCATTTCCTGTGGTAATCCTGTGGAAATCGTCCATTCAATTAATTCTTAGTATAATATTATTCTTAGTCAAATATAAAGCTTTTATCTTAAAGTAATTTAAAGAGCCCAGTTAAATATTTCTCAACAAGAACATATAAGTTCATAAGTAGTGCAGCATTTGATTTAACATTATCTTCGATGGAAAACAGATAGTGAACTGTAATTAATTTTTAAATCTTGTAAGCTTGAGCAGCTTTATGTTCTGACAATTAGAAAATTTTTTTAAAATGGAGACGGTTGTACGGATATAGTCTTATCATAGAGTAGCCAGGCTACTAAAAAATGTATTTTAGTTTGGTGAAGAAAAATGGAAATGGGAATCATTTACAGATGAACCTTACGACCTTGACCTGACCAAGAACTATTCATCTGACGTCCAGGAACTAGAAGAATCAAGTTTTAGTTATGATCTTGTGTCAGCTTGTCAGCGACAGTCAGTTTTCTACTACCAGGAATTTAAATTGAACAACTAACTCTTATCCATAAAAAAAAGTACGTGAGGTTGGAGGGGGCAATCCCAATTATTTTTAACTAAGAGCAAATTTTACAGAGGGGAAGTGGATTGGTAATCTTGATTTGTTGAGGTTGAAAATCAAATTATGGTGCATTAAATATTTTAAATTCTCACCTTATTTGTAAAACTAATGACTTTGAACCATGGCTAAAAAGTTTTAGGAGATATTATATCCCCCCCCCCCTCTAGATGTAACAGAATTTTATATTTCCTGAAATATTCTGAATGTTCAACTTTAAATATATAAAGGTATCCCTGCCTCATTACAGAAACATTGATTTCATCAACAAATCTATTGAAAGATATTCCATGTACATAGCCTTGCAGAAGAACAATCCAGAAGAGTTCCTTGTTCCTTGTTATGACATGGATATTGTATGGCACACCCATCAAGTCATGCCAGACAAATATATCAAGGATATGAATAGGTAATTTTTAATTGATCTGTTTGATTGAGAAGATCAAGGTGAAGCAGTTTAATACCAAAATCTGTGTATTATACAACATATATTTTAATCTTTCATTCTTTTTCACTTTTTCCGAGTCTTTCCTATTTTCTTCACTTTCTTTCTGTTTCTTTAAGTTTATTTACCTCTTTGTTTTTTCATATATATAGACCGTTAAGTTTAATTTATTATTTCAAAATATTAACTACTATTGTACAAATTGTCCTTGATGAAACTATTAAATGGACTTTTTTCAGATTACTTGGAAGGCAATTAAATCATGATGACTCAGTGAATGACAGAACTCCAGGCTCTAAACTATCCAGGTATAGTTTGATTGAAGCAATTTTGTCTAAGATATATAACATTAATCTATTTAAAAAGCAGGAAGAGTTCTGTTTCTTTCAATTTAATAGATTGAAAGTGTTGTTTTAATTGCTTTTAAAACAATTAATCCCTTACTCTATAAGAACCTTTCATCTTACCAATCAATATTTTCAAATGTGAATTTAATACTCATTTAGTACAAGTGAAAGTACAGAATATCTATGGAAGGAAGCATTTGGAGTTGACTACCCTCTACCAGGAGCAATGTACAGAGGCAAGCCTCCTTATGGTAAACTTTACAATGTGGATCCCTTCCAAATCAAACAATCACTTCTGCCTGTAGTTCAGGTCTCTGAATTGTCATGCAAAGATTTAGAATTCGAATCAACAAACGACAAACACAAGATAATCAACTTTTCAGTGGAGATATTATTTAAAGATTTTGATTACAAGACAACTTTTATGAAATCAGCATCCTTTGGCATGGATCCACAGTTGGCTAAAGTAGATGTACCAGGATTGCACTGGAATACACTGGCAAGTTTGGAGCAAGGAAAGTATATTATGGATACTGACATTGTATGGAATGCTGTGATTAATTTTCAAAAGAAAGAGTATCTTTGGTGTATTCCCTGTGGTGGAATTGTATTCAGTAATGAAATAAAAGAAGCATTTAGATTACAATCTAATCCTAAACATCAAAAAATTTCACTAACAAGGGAGGGCCAAACATTGAGTTTTACCTTAACAAAAGGTGACCCCTATATGACCCAAGGGCCAAAATACTTTACAGTATCTACAACTGAAAAGTTTGAGTATGTTGAGATACCACTAAATATTGAAAATTTGCTTGGTCCTGTTCCATTTGATTGTCTTCCAAATCCTGAGGTAAATCATTGCTGGAGAACAAATATTCAACTAGCTCATGATAAAACAGAAGTTTCAGCAGAAATTTTCCATTCACTAGCTTTATGGTTTTCCATAATCAGGTTAAATGTAGACTCCAAACCAGTTCTTTATGCTCATACTGTTGGAAGCTCTTCTTTGGGAAATATGGATGATTGGGATATGTGCTCAATGATAAAAAATCCTTCTTGGAGAGCTATATTAATCAAGGTAAACATTAACAATAATATATCATTTAACATTTAAAGTAGTTTTGAAATTCATGAATGCAGTTGATGCAAGTGAAAATAGAAATAACCTAGTTATTAATTCAATCATATAATTAACTTTTATGATAAAAAATATAAACTTATTAAACTTCTATATCTTTGCCATAGGACAGTGAAGGAGATTTAGGGGTACTAATGGCTCAGTGGACTGGACGTGTCAAAAGATCAAGACATGTTCGTGGAGATCCAGGATACTGCCAGCTCGAGTATCTTAACCTGAGAACAAAGAAATCCTACATGTTTGATATTACAAAGTGTAAATCTTTCAAGATGGATGAGTTTCAGTGTGACCTTACTTTTGGTAAACTATACTGCAGAGGATCAGAACAAAATGTACTAGAAATGTTTATTGTGAGTTTATCAGCAACTGTGCTCTATCTTTTGGTCCAACCAATACCTGGGGATAGTGTAGAAGATGTGCAAGCTAAATGGGATGCACTACGCAGACCAAGACGAGCTGTAGAAGAACCTCCTGTTTTAGCAAACTCTTCTTCAGAACTGATGAAATGCTGTGGTAACTTGACAACTTAATCCTTTATATAAAAGTTACAGGACTTTGTCTGTTTTTGTATAGAAAAGGAGCTCACAAACACCTGGACTGATATAGTTCTCTTTTACAGTGAAGCTTATTAAGATAGGGTTAACAAAACTGGTTTTAATATTATAATTTTTCATTTTAATATCTGCAGAATGCAATGCGATAAATGACTATTCTAATTACCATTAATCTGTTTACATTATTTATGTTTAGGATGGCTGAAAGAAGTTAGAGAGGATATGCCAAGTAACTTCATGCTAAGATCTAAGCAAAGGAAAACTACCAAATTTGGGACTAGTAGCCATATGGAGAATTATGGTTACATGTATGCTACTCCTGCATTTATGTATGATGATTTTTATGGAACAGATGGAGATGGAGGGGATCTGGGTGGTTGTGGAGGATGTGTTGGTGGAGGGGGTGATTTTGGTGGAGGAGGAGGGGATTTTGGTGGGGGAGGGGGTGATTTTGGCGGAGGTGATAGTGGTGGTGGAGGAGGAGGTTGTGGTGGAGGAGGAGGTTGTGGTGGAGGAGGAGGGGGTTGTGGGGGATAATAAATCTTTAAGGATATACATTACTTATATGAATAGGCAAAAGGAAGATTAAACAATCTTTCCTTTATTTAACATTTACAAAATTCTATGATTAATCAAAATGTTTAAAAAATCGAAATATGATCAAAAAGATTTTTTTTGAATAATAAAATGTGTATATATTTGATATTGATGTTTTGCTGCTTATGCATTTTGAATAGTTTTTTGTCTAATGTATATTGTATTGTTTTTTTTTTATATAATATATATCTTTTATCATATTGATAATGAGCCTAATCCTATGAGATTTCTTTGAGTAGCCTAGAAGTTAGGGTTTCATAGTCTTTCACATTTTTTTATATCTATGTGAGGATAACGATGCCCTAACTTTTAGGCTAGAATGGGAAATTTTACAGGATTTAGCTAATTTTTTGATTTATTATGTTATATCAAATAATTGTTTTTTTTTCAATATTCTATAACATTTGTGATTTGGATTACTTCAATTAACCTTGGACTAATAATACACGTACAATGCACTAAATTGTTAATCTGAGAAATAAATGTAGTAAGTAGTAAAATATTTTGACTGAAGCTAAAGGTCTCTTAAACTTTCAGGAAAGATCTTTCCATTTTAATTCCTTTAACAGCATCATAGAATTAACTAATAAGAATTTTATTATTTTTATTTATTGCTTTTAATTTAAATGTAAGTAAAAGATAATATGATTTCAATAATATTGCCAATGATATGCAGTTACTGAGAAATAAAAATCCATTTAATTAAATTTACCAATTGGCCATTTATCAAATGGCTTTATCAAATAGAAATAAGATTTATTTCTTTCATTGTCAACATACTTTTCCAACCTAATGATCCAGTAGACAAGAGAGAAGATGATGAAAAGTAGTGGTAGTACAGCCTGGCTGCATCTCATCAGGAACCTAATCCTGGGATCTGTGTGTTTTATACTCTACTCTTGTTCATCACATGTACAAAACAGTGTGGAGAAATATGATGATGAAGGGATAGACAAAGGTGACTATTAGATATATTCCTCAAAATACCCTTTTTCGAATTTCATTCTTCTGCTAACCTAAAAAGTTACTTTAGGTGCCTAGAAATTAGGGTTGGGCCGGATATCCGGCCATTCTCAATATCCGGCCGGATACTGGATATTAAACTATCCGGTTACATGATATCCGGCTGATTTTTGACGCCGGTTATCCGGTAAATTGCCGGATATAGAACGTTGGTCAGTTATCCGGCTGGAACCAGATATCCGGCATTATAAATCAGCCGGATATCCGGCCCAACCCTACTAGAAATACGTGTACAAAATTGTAGCTCTCTATCTCTACTGGCGACTTTGCGCCAGGCATGTAAAATATCAACAGATAACGGTAGCACGGCGGTATTAACAATATCTCAGCAATGTGCAGGTTTTAAGCTCTTCTGCATATTTCAATTTAAACACATAAGGACAAAGATATATTATCCCAAAAATCTTTTGTCAAAGTCTACTCTACACCTAGCGCCAGTCAGTTTTCTAAAATCATGCATTTTATACCTGTGAAAATAGAAATCGCCAGTGCTATAATATCATTATAATACAACATATAGTTGATTAAATAATAACGCTTTCTTAAAGTCAAAGGAACACAAAATATATAATCAACTCCTATGACAATGTCATGAACATCGTTTACTAGACAACTATTAATGTATTTTCTGGACAATAATTGAAAAGTCGTATTCTTCAGACTAACAATTATTATTTAGTTGTAGAATAGTATTATAATTTTGGTCTAAGACGGGAGCCGAACAATTTCTATTCGTTTAATTTTTTCAATGTATTACAGTCACTCAACGAATTTTCTCAATATCTAAAGCTTTTTTTTGGGAGGGGGTAAAATTTTTTTAGGGGGGGGGTATTTAATTTTAAATGGGGTAATCCCCACTTTACCCCCCCCCCCTTGGACGTCTATGATCTAAAGAACTCAAATCAGGGTTTGTTAGAGATTGATACACATCATTAATTATTATAAACAGATTACCCCTTCTTTACACTTAAGTGGTTGAAAGTATTTGAGCATAAAATACAATTAAATTATGATTAAACTCAACATTTATTGGCTAAATTTTTCTATAAATACATTGATAAAAACTATTCACATATTTCACTAGAAATACAAATTATAATAAAGCACAATTAGCTAAAAATATGTATAATGTAACATTTAAAAATTCTATTTTACTGCTTGAAACAATTACAACATTGCTCAGAAAAAAAATATGTATCTCTAGGGTAAAATATTATGAATTAAAAAAAGAAGAAATTTATTTACATTTTTTATATTAATTCAAGTCATTTTTCATTGCAAAGACTTTGTAAATTTTATCACGAATTTCTACCAAGCTAAAATCTGCATTTTGATAGTTAGGTAAGTTTTAAAAGGGAGGAGGCATAAGTGCCATATTTTTAAACCAATATAAAATACAGCACTGTGATTTTAGTTGCAGGTTGCATAAAACGTGCAACTATTTCCTTTGAAATGATTTTGAAACTGGCACTTCTACCCTTCCCCTTTGATTGATTTCAATCTACAATTTTTTAACAATTAACATTCAATGCCGATACAAATTTCACTTTTGAACATGAACATGGGCAATCAACATTAAAATCTTTAAATACAATTAACAATAACTTTTAGGCATAAATGTCTAAAATAATCTATAATTTACAAAAATTGTTAGGAAATAAATTTAAAGACAAAATGTTATAAAAACAAAACAATAAAATTAAAAAAAGAAAAGTTGTTAGTCACTTTAATACTTAGAATGGAATAGAAAAAATCCAGTTGGTTATAAATATATATTATGTAAGGGTGAGACGGCAGTGTAAAGTTGGTTCATCTTATATTTTTTTTAATAAGTACATCAGAGATAAATAACTTAAATTTAGAGACCTTGAAATGTTTATATTAGAGATAAACTGAGATATTTAGAGTTGCTAATCTCAATTACTTCTTTTAAAAATAGTTTTAAGAACAAAACAAACAAATAATTAACATAAAAACATTTCAAAATTAGATATAGATAAGATTTGCTGTTTAACTTGTGAAAGTTTCTGCATCCTAATTATAAATTATCATGAAATACATGAAATTGCATCTTAAATAAAGTTGCATTTGTTTATCAACATAAATTATGCATAGTTTCATAACTTTTAGATTAAAATCGATGACAATGAAAGAAAATAATAAATTAACAACAGAAAAAAATTTGCTATAAATTGTTTTAAACTTTAACCTGTTAGTCTTAAAGAAAAAATGCAATTCTGAATAAAAAGCAAACTTGTAAAAATATTTGCAACATTTCTGTACATTCTATGCAATGCTAAACGTTGATTTTCTGCAGTTTAAAAAGTTTGAAATTGTTAAAAGAAAGTTGTTGAAGAATTTTTACATTTAAATTTAGTGCCACATTTTGTATCAGATAAGATTTGTTGAGAATTAGATAGGTTTTTCATTTCGCATGTAAAATACTTAAAAATAATCTTAAAGAATAATTTTCATTTTCTACATGGTAATCTTTTGTTAATTTAGAGTTTTATGTCTGAGAATCTTCAGTTTACATAAGAGGACTATTCATGAGTAAAATTAGGATGATTTGATCCTTTAATTATTTTGTTTAATAAAATGCTGTCTATTTATATAATATTTACAAGCTTCTATTTATTGCATGTTTGACTTTTAAAAAGCATTTAACTAATTGGGGCACCAAATATTGTGTTATCTTTAAGTAACCAAACCATCTAATTCTTGTTTATGAGCAGACCTCTCTTTATTACATAATAATAATTATTGATTACATTGACTAAGACACATATTGTAAATGTGTGAGAACACTGGTTGGGCAACATCTGAGCCTAGAAATGTACAAAATACAGTATAACATGGGGTTTCATTCATATGTTTTTAGTAAACTTTTCTTCATAACAAATTTCACCAAAGTTGGTGGATTTTCAAAAAAATTATGGCAATTTTAAAAAATAATAGGGTACCTAAATAAGACTGTTAAATAATGAAAAGGATAAGGAAAATTAAAAAAATTACTCAATATTTCCACTTCTATAAAATGTCTGATATTCAAAGAAAATGATTTTAAAAAAGCTGAAAAACATTAATAAAAACTTTTTTCATGGAAAAAAATTACAAAACAAATTCTACTTAGAAGCCCTTTAATCCTTACCATTAAAATAAACTAAATAAAATATTAAAATATGAACTGTACTCTGAACCCCATCATGTCAGCCGCGGGGGTCCCAGGTAGGGTCGGGTCTTTCTCTTCTCTTTCTGGTCTGACCGGCGGCCAAAGATATGATCATGGACAATCTGTCTTGCAGGCGGACTCAGCTGGATGATGGGAACTCGTTTTCGTGGTTTATACTCATCACTCGCCACCCATTCATTATCCAAACTAAAATAAAGATATTTAAAAAGTAATTGTATTGTTTGTGTTTATTCTGCCCAAAACTGATCCTGGTTAGTAATTCCCCACCCCCAACTTCATAAAAAATGCCACAAACAAAAGTCATATTTAAAAAAATGAAAACAGGGAGTGCCTTTCCTCACATCTTGATGCAAAGCCCCTAGAGGCAAGTGGTGAAGTCAATAAATAACAATAAGAGGTGCCTTTTGAAAATTAATAAGAACATTACTATTAATAAAACAAAATTAATATTTATTTGATACTTACATGCCACTTGGAAGATATTGAACAAGACACATTGTCTTTTCTTCTATTCTATGGCTGTCATTGTCTTCTCTGTCTACTATTCCCTCCATGTTCTTACTACTTTTCCCAGAATTGCTATCAATTGTGCTAGGCTCAGAACTTGCGTCCTTTACTAGTTTCCTACAGATAATTTTAGCTTGTAACACGAGCATTGTACCCGTGCGATCAAAAATCAGATCTCCTGATTTTGCAATAGTTTTCTTTTTCGCGTCACCATTCTCATAGCCGATACCCTTGGAGTCATTACAGAGCCTGGCGTAGTCTTTCCGCCGTTTTATTTTAGACAGCGCATCCTTAACGCCCGCCATGACGCCAATGTCAAAGAGATCAATGGCGTTCACATTGCGCACCAGGCGCCGGCTGCGGCTCTTTCGGCGGGTTTTGCGGATGTAAAATTTGATGGGTGTTGTTGCGTCAGGTGTGTTACCACCGCCACCGCCGCGGCGTGGTCCACCTGGAGAGCTGTTGGTTGTTGGCGGCTTGAAGTGAGAATTTACATGGCGAGATAAAGAGATCTGAAATATAAAGGTCTCATTAAAATGAATTTTTATTCCTTAAGAAACAAATAAAGCTCATTGTTCTTTCTTGTATATAAGAAATTAATTCTAATAGTCTTACAAAAAATTTTCTCTCTTATTTCGACTGCAGTCACTATATAGAGATTTTAAAACTCCATACCTACCAGAAAAAAATTTAAAAATTTGTTTCAAATAGAAATCTTCATGCTTTTAGTTTTTATTATTTCTCTAAGTGAAATAAGATAAACTTAAGTTTAATTTAAAGTAAAATGTAAAAAGAGAATTATAGAATTATGTTAATTAGTTCTGAGTGGAAACTAAAATATAAATACAAAGTCAGTGAGGACAACACGGGTAGGCTAAAAAAATTCCAGGTTTTTGAAAATACCCATTTAAGCGGATTGCACAGCCTTAAAGTCACATGTCTTGGTATACTGGAAAAGGTAAAAATCAAATTTTATTTTGGGGGCTTTTTGAGAAAATCCGCAAAATATTTTTTTTTCATTTTCGCCTAAAATCCTCTAAAAATAAGGTAAAAAATGTTAGGGTAGGCTTTTTAAAACTGTTATTGCTCAGCCCATAGTTATCCTAAAAAAATGTTAGACATACCAATGGAAAGCTTATCTCCTATAGTTTTCAAAATGGCAAACATTTTTAACGTGCATTGTATTGTTTTGTATCTATGTTACTAAATGTAAAAAGTATCATCAATTACATTAACATGTATATGTGCATGGTTTGATTGTGCACCCCCTCTCCCCCATTCCTCTAGCTAAAAACCTTGGGTACAAGAACAAAAAACCTTGGGTTCCAAGATAAAAAACTTTGGGTACCAGAATAAAAAAGCTTGGGTACCAGAGTGAATATTGTTTACCAACCTCCATCCCTCCATGACTGGTCTAAATTGATTGAAAGGCCAAGACTCCAGGGATCTAAAGGGATAAGACAATGCCTGAAAAATTGATGTACATCTCCAATGATGATTACCTCTTATGTATATTAATATTTGTAGTTGAAATGTTTGAACACTCAACTTAATCTACCGAATAAAAAAAAACCTTATTTTATTTGTGGACTAGTGTAATAAACAACCAAATGTCCCCCCCCCCTCCCCTCCAAAATCCAGAGAGGGGACATTGTACATTAAATTACACTGGTACCCAATGTTTTATAACCACTTTATCTTATTCATAGGCTTAAGAACTTTGGGTCTTTTAATTGAATTTTGATTGGTTGGTTCCAAACTATCAGCGTTAAAATTTTTCTATTATAAATTTAATCTACATAGGGGTTAATTATGGGGATTTACATTAATATAAATTTCATTGTCTTATCCCTTAAGATCACTGAAAAGTCCTAACTGTGCATGAAAATGAGCTGCGCCTGTTTACGGACCAAGGCATTCCCCCTGTACTATTGCTATTATTGTCAAGTGCCAGACATAGCAGCAGTGGATATTAGGTTGGGTCAATTTTGGACATTTTTAAAAGCGAAGCTTTTCTATAATTAGGGTCGGTCCGTCCGTCCGTCCCTCCGTCACGGATAGCTATTTTTGTTAATTTAGACATGTTAGAATTGTCCTATCGATTTCAAATTTTGCATGGTGATTCATTTAGTAGTTAGGTACGATTTAGAAAGCGTAGCAACTCTATAATCATTACCAAAATGTCCGTACGTCCATTTTAAACATGTTGATTTTTTTTACTTTTTTAAATAGCTTTTTTCGTTAATTTAGGCATGTTAGAATT
>LS047541.1:0-12814 GCA_900241095.1 Acartia tonsa | reverse complement strand
CAAAAATTTTTTTTTTTTTTTTTTTTTTAACCCAAACTATTCCCAAAAATTTTTTTTAAATGGGCCCAAACCCCCCCCCCCCCCCTCTTAAAAATATATTATATTGAAGTTTGTTATTCAAATAAGTTTCAAAAACTAAATTTGAATATTACACTAAAAAGCATGGAATCAATTATTGGCAATTGTTAATTTTTGACTTCGTATTTTTACATCATGTTCCTAGGACATAAGACAAAGAAATATTAAACAGTCATTTTAAATTTTATTAGATTTATAAACATTGACATGTGCATATTTATGAAAAACGATAAAAATTGCAACAAAAATAAAATACAAATTATCATAGTTTTAAAAATTACTCGATGTATAAAAGTCCAGCAAGATCTTTACAATGGCAAAGCATATCGTAGAAGTAGGTTGACCCTGTAAATGTTTTAACTTTTAAAAATTAAGACAAATGGGAGGAAAAATGTACCTAGGGATTTTCTATCACAATTTTTCATTTGTCTTAACGTCCGCCTTGCACTAAAAGTTAGGGCGTATCTAAAATATTATTTGGACAGGTCTCTTAATTTTGTATTAACAGTAACACATTTTTACACAACAAGAATACAAATACCTTGCACAGTTCATTAAAAATAATTAAACTGATTTAATTTATGATCCGGAATTTGTGGTTTAATGTTTATAATTAAGATAATAATTAGTGTTTTTTTTTAAGTGCGAAGCTACTCCAATACATATATCGGTCCATCCTTCCGTTGAGCCATTGGAAATTTGAAATTTTTGTGGTCTCCCCAAGCATCTACAACTTTTCTCAAGTTGTTTGTCCGCCTGTCCATAACACATTTTACAAGGTAAAATTAATTTACTCGGCTGACAAATGAGATAGTTTTTATATCTATCTGTCTATAGTTTCTCATGCTATTCACTTGAGTTGTTACTTGTTATTTGTGTTTTTCAAGCAGGACGATTACGTCCAATTCTAAAGAGGTTATCTTCCTATGTTACCAAAATATTTTAAATGGTTTTAATCTTATCCAATGCAGAAGGGAGTGTAAAAACTCCAATAAAAAAGAAAATAAAGATATTTCAATGTTAAAACCCCTTGACAAATGTCTGTGCACGCCAATTTTCTTATTTATAAATTCTCTAGACAAGACAAGTAAAGTATTGAGTAGCTTCGCTTCTTGTAATAGACAATAATTTTCTGCCTTTTTGGCTAAATAGACAATAAACCTATATTACCAACGCTATTTAAGATAATAATGCTCGAATAAAACTAAAGATACTTCTTCAAGAGGATAATGTTCATAAATTGTTAACATATTAGACTAATGGGATCTAGATTAAAAATTAACAGGTCTTACACACACAAACTATTTTGATTTTTTGTTTGTTTGTCTATAAAGATCTCGCTACCCACGGAATCGATTGAGTTTTCCATAATGGGGAAGCTTCAAATAGCATTAAGGATGGTTTGGGGCTATTTCCATTCGTACATGAGCTCTATTTAACAGTTATCTATAATAAATGATAATTCCTTTCTTTAAAAAACACAACTAAAGAAACAACACTAAAACAGACTAGGTATATTCTTTAGAAAAACAATTTCATGTGTGCGATATAATTTCTTTGACTGACTACCTATACATATAACACAGGCTAATCAAGATCAAATAAATCCTAATGTATTTCCTATTACTATAAAGATAAAAAATTGCTAAAGTGATTAAAAGCATTTCTTTAAAGTACTATATTTCATTTCAATTTAAGTTAGCTTTTGAAAAACAGACCTGTTTAAATCGTTTTATTTATTTTCAACAATATAAGCAGTAAATTAAATTTAAATTCATGCCATCTTAACCTTTAATGTTTGATTTAATATTCATTAAGAAAAACTTGATTCAAACTTGAATCTTTAACAAAATTTATTTTTCATTGCTATATACTTGTAGAACTGGATAAAGTAATCTTTTATGTAATTTTAGTAGTCTCAATCATTTTAATTTTCCAAAATAATAACATTAAAAGCAATCTTTAATTATGTTTCAACTTATATAGAGTTACACTGTTGCTTTAAGAAAATATGCAGTTTATAAAAAAATTGGTATAAAATGGCGCCAAGGAAATTATAGCAACATCCTTTAATCTATTTCACAACATAACAATTTTGCTATTAGACATGGGAATAATATTCTTATGTGCAAATATGTATTATCATGGAAAATAGAATAATTTAAAGGGTAGATATTTGGTTGAACTTTGCTATGGTAAATTTTGATATTGACTTTTTAAAGACGAATAGGTGAAATTGTTTAATCATGCTTTCATGGCTTGCAAAAAAAATGAAACAACTTAACAAAATAAGAATTTCAGCTCTCTGACTAAATATTTGGACAAGCAAACCGAGCTAAATGTATTCCTTTCTTTCAAGTATTTAATTTTCATTTTAAAACTTGACAAGATATTGTTAGGTTTAGTTAATTATGCACTTAAATCTTGATGAGTCCTGTGCCAAAAACAAGAAAAAATTAAATGTTGGATAATTCTAAAACTAAGTTTAACCATGCAATCCAATCCAAATCCACACTTTTACAACTTTTCACATAAAAGAGAGAAATAGAGAAAGAGCTAGATGAAAAGAAAGAAAAAGAGAGGGATAAAGGAAAAGGTGGAAAGAATGATACACAAAAAAGAGAGGGAGAAAAAAAGATAGAGTAAGATAAATCAAACAAGAAATGTGCACTCTTCTTAGCAGATACCAATTAGCAAAGTAGCATAAAGGGTAAAGAGATAGATAGGTAAACAAGCCTTAACATTATCTCATTCATAATATCTTAAAGATAAAGTAAAAAAGTTTCTTATATTTTCTTTTAAAAACGCTTATTTTTACTAAATCCGAACTAAAGAAGAGATTTTATTTCTAAAAAAATAAAAATTAGATTTCTTTAGAATCTATAACTTTTAACATTAAATATTTCATATATAATTTTTGTTGCCTGTTTACTAATCCATATTTCCTGGGCTATGGAAAATAAGGGTATGTCCGTGAAAGGTAATCACAAGGATATTATAGTAAACAACTTAACATTATCATTACGAGAGCAAAACTAATGGTTGAAAATATATCAAAAAGGAATAATTTATAAGTTTCTCACATAAGAAGAAGAAAAATACTATAATCAAATAAAAAATTATTATTAATATATACAAAAAGGGGCAAGTAAATCCATAAGATTCGCAGCTAAATTAATCTAACAATATGTTTGATGCAATTAAGAGCAGTGAGTACAATTTTATAACAGGTTTGTTGTCAAAAAATAACATAATTTTTAAAAAAAATTCCTAAAAGTTTATCTCCACATTAATTCATTATTTACCAAATTCTTTTAAATATTTTGGATTTAATTAATATGTTTTATTAATAATTATGATAAATATCTGATTATTTAATATTAATATAGATAATAATTAGCTGCGCTATCTCTAATCTTTCAAATAATGTTCTCAGTTTGATTGAGTTTGATAATTTGATACTGGGGCGCTATTAAATACATTCTTCTCATATGTCATCTATCATCAAATAAATTAGTTACGTTTGCGCACATAATAACAGAGTTCAACAGTCGAAAAAATCCGGATTTTTTGTCAATATTCTAGAATTAGAAAGGTATTTTTTTCAGAATGGGGGGGTTATTTTAAAAAAATTCTGGATTTCTCTTCGCTCAGACCCCCTCCCCACGATATCCCTCTAGAAAACCTTGGTGTAATTGTTGTTTACATACCACATTACAAAAAAGAACTACTTTAAAGTAAAACTTATTTTTATTGAATTTATTACCTAATTGGTATTGAGATTTAATTCTTGTCATTTCAAACAGATATTGACTAAATGAAAACAGGCACTCCAAATATTGATAAAGAGAATTAATTAATCCTTGAAAAACAATTTTGTTATTACATTCCCCTCATGCTGCAAAATCAATTTGCCAATATATCTGAATTTATTTTCCCTCATTTTTGTTTGATGTGTTATTATTAGTTTGTTCTGATTATAATTATATGATACACAAATACATAATACATGTATTGCATGTATAGTGTATCAAAAATAAATATAAATAAACCTTACAGATAAAAAGATATTCTGTATTTTTCCTTTTTTATACAAAAGACATATATTTTTACGATAAAAACTTAGTCAACTATTAATAAAAAAAGTAGATAAAAAAAGGTCTGTATCATTGAAAATTAAATCAAATTCTTTGTGGAAAATTATAGAGGGCAAATTAAAAACTAAGAGTGAACTTTAAGATTATTGGCACAAGTTTAGTTTGCTGCAGTAACTAGTAGATTATAGAATAACACCAGACACTGTAAAAAATATATCCAGAGTGTAAAAGTGTAATTTATTTATCAAATCACAAAATAATTCAGTCTTATATGATTTACAGCACTTTTGCTCAAGTCTGCCAGTGTGGCTTAAATGAAGTAATTCAAACAAATCGGTGGAGCCAAAAAAACGCCATATATAAAAATAATAATTGGGAGAGAACGGTTTTCGGCGATATTTACGGTTAAACAAGCAGCTGCATTTTCCATCTAAATGCCCTGTTGAGCACAGAAACCCAGTCCCTCTACCTCAACCCCCCATAAAAAAAACTAAGTTTAAAATAGGAATTATTATTTTTTTATAGTGATGCTACTCTTCCCATTTCACAGTGTTCACTAGATGCTGAATTCTAAATGAGGTGTATGTTTCTATTTTTCAAGAGCAACCATTTTCTACATATTAGGTTCAGGTCATAACAAAACAAAATCCTTCAAAATTAAATAAAATGCGGGAAACTATCTATTTATAGTGTAAAACTAAGAATAATTTAATAATTTAATTAGCAATATATATTTGTAGTTTTTTCCCTCTACAGGAAGATTTTGCTTAACATAATATCTTTTTTCGCTTTGATGATATGTAAATATTGTCATCCTTGTTTTATGTATGTATGCGAGTTTGCGTCTATGTCAAAATAAATGATGCTGTAATATATTTTTCTGCAAAGTGTTTCTTTAAAATAATTTCAGTTAACTTTGAGAAATCATTAAAAGATAATAAATTTGCCCCCAAACCCATAAAAAATTAAAACCATACGAAAATAACCATCCTGTTACATATATGTAGTAAGATTTTTTGTTTAGAACGTTAATATCTCGCTTACCACTGATCTAATTGAGTTTTCCTTTTTAAGGAAAGTCCCGAATTGGTTTTAGTGTATTTCATCTTAAAATTGAATCTTATATTTACACACTATTTACTTAATAAAAACATTAATAATCTAAATGAAAACATAAAAAGTTTATCCAATTGAGAAGCAATGCGAAGAAACTTTTAGCATAATTAAATAATTAATCTGAGTTTATTGAATTTGAACATAATGTTTCATTTTCGTCTGGTAGATTTTTTAAAAAAAAAATGTGTCTGGTAGATAAAGAGATAGCCTCACAAACAGTGTATAACTAGTAGAATTTCAAGGTTTGTATAAGTATTAAAAGAGAAATAGCATATTGAATAATTTTTACATATGGTAGGCTTTAAAAATAATATGAAATGCTACATTAGTACATATCTAATATCTACATATCTTCTTAGTTGAATTATCCCAATAGTTTAACTTTCAAGTCGTCGAATATAGAAAACTTTATTGTAGAAAAAATTTCTTATGATAAAGAGGAAACATTAATGGTCTCGCCAACTTTCCGTTAAATCCATTCAATGAAATATCCTCCTGTAATGTATTCAGTGTTTTTCTTGTGAGAATGACTTGACTTAATACAATTATCCAATGCTACATCCCTTTATACATTAAGATGTGTCATGCATCATTGAATTTAAAGAGAACATTAACAGACAATTAAATCACCTTTCCCTCTTTTTTTTTATAACATCCAATTAAAGTTGAACTGAACTAAAATTTGAATTCTTACTTTTATATTTTTAAATCTTATTATCAAGATTCTTTCAAGTCTAAAAAATCAAACCTACTAGGTTACAAAATCATATTATTTGGTAAAGGAAATTTAGTTTTAAAAATTAAGAGACTTTACTGAATTCCTTATTAAAAAATTTAAAATGCACTAGAAATGAAAAAGAAAGACAACAATCTAATAAAATGTTTATTTGATTTTTGTGCAGTTTTCCTTCAACCCAACTTTACATCTGTACTATAAATAATAAAAAATATTTTTTACATATATATGTGTTTTACCTTTCATCAGTAGGACACGAGAATGTTGAAAATTTAGCCTGGGGAGGCACCATCTCCTCTGCGGGGCAGTTGACCGTTGGCCGGCCCTGCGAGATTTTAGCGGAATCCGTCGTTGATGGCTTGGCGGATTCCGGGGGACGGCGGCCATCCTCTGCAGCTTTGGCAGCAGGCCGCGCCACGACCGCGTCAAACATTGGTCATCACATTTAGAGAAATTGATATTTTGTAACCATCGCTATACAAATAGCATTGAGATATAAAAAGCAGGAATATGGTAAGCAAAACACAATACTTTATTAACAATAACGTTATGCTACAACATACAGATAAACTTATTTACACAAGCAGGGTTGTTGTGGGAGGTTGTTTCTTGCTAGAAACCTTTTTTTGCTTGAGTATGTATAATACTCAGATGGATTGGGTCAAGATGATTTATTCATTCACACATCCAACATATAAACTTATTTGATCGGACTTCCACAATCAACAAAAAAGCACTGAATTATCACTATCTATGAAAAACTTGTTATAACATCCAAGCACAAAATGAAATTAACATACTATTAGTATTATATCACGTATGCTTAGATTTAAATCTTTCTTTCACAACATATATAGAAAATGAGACACACAGCCCTCACCGCATCAGAGTCTTTCCGAGACTGGCTTCTCTCTCTTCTCTTTTCTGGCTGTTCAAACTGTTCAGCCAACTCACAGCAGAAATTTCCCTCTACTGACTAAATTGTTTTTTTTTCATCTAAGGAAGAAAACAATATAATTATAAAATTGTTTGTAATGACTAAGAAACTTAGCCTTCTAATGTAACTTTATATAAAAATTTTGTTTTAGAAAAAAAGTTTTAGTACTAAAATAACAATCAAGGCATTTTCGTTTGATACGGGGGAAAATGTATGCTTACAGTTGGCCGAAAAACTACTTGACTCTCTTCTCTCCCTTACTTATTGCTTGTATTTCCTCGACTTAATACAGTCCCTCTCTCCTTTCTTTCTTTATCTCTTTCTCTCCTATAATGTTTCCCACATACTATATTAGTACATACATACATAGGCTAGCATGAGAGTGGGTGACTGAGGTGCAAAGAAATCAGCATGCCATGGTACTCCACCAAGCCACGGACACGGTAAGCATTCAACCCTCGGGAATTCCGGCCGGTCCGGGCGTTTGCACTGAGTTTCCCCATGGCTTGGACACCCACCCTGGCAGTAAAAACGCCATAGATCAGAAATACATTCGTCCAATTCCTAAAATAAAGATAGATACGTTAGTTACAAACATTTGCACATAAAATACAACAAAAACAAAACTTATATAAAAATTGCATACTATATAAAAATTTCTAATCCATACATTTTCCTACAACAAAAGTCCTCCCTCTTACACACATACATGTATTTCAACCACGGGTACTTAAACTCATTACAGACGAAAAACTAAAAAACTTTCATGGTAGATTTTTTTTATTTTTACAAAATATGCTTTAATATTAAACAGGCTTGAGAATAAAAGCATATGTAAACTATAATCTATTAATGAATTAAGGGGAAAATTAGGAAGTCAGTCAGTGAAGGGTTTCGCCATAATAAAGCAAAACTAGCAAGTGGGAGTAAAAATAGGGAGAGGGGATATTAACATTAAAGTATGTAACAGTGTGTGTACGTGTGTGTCTTACCAGAATGGGGGTTGGGAGGAAGGTTGACTTCCGCATGGCCTGCCCCATTATACAATATATTACGTGTAGTATGTCAGTGTGCACCCCCCTCCCCCCAACTCATTTTTAACTTTAGCATGACAAACTCCCACTCATACATTGACCCCCTCCCCCCAAATAAAATTTCCCCTCTTTTTCCCCACCTGTATGTACGTATATATGGATGGATATATAAAATATAGGTATATATAAAGTATATAACCTTATTTACCTATATGGAATGTCAAAAGCTATGGAAAATAATTGGCAAAAAATGTTAAATCAATTTTGAAATAAATAAATTATGTTATCTTATAAAAAAACGAACAAAACTATAATTATTCAAATATAATAAAAATTACTTAAAAACTTATTAAAAACTATGGAAATAATTTGATAGATGAATAAAATACTTTGTCAAATAATCTCAGTATTTAAAACAAACTTAATTAAATGTGTCTCTTTTGTTTATTTTAAAAATGTCTCTATTTTAATTTTATTCCGTCTGCTTTTTTGGGCTCATTTGTATTATGGTATATGTTGCCAGAAAAAAAAATTTATATGACTAAATATTTTGAAAATAAATTTTTTTTAAAAACAATCAATTGAAAGTTGGTCCATTTAGAACATAAATTTTTTTTTTGATGTAGAATATGTATAATCAAATATCTGGCAACACTAGAATTCTTCATAAAGTTGCCAACTTCAATAAATTTTTTAGTAGCAATAATCTACAATTAAAACTATGTATATTGTATATATGTCAGTCCGTAACACTGTAAGCAAATGTGAGTTTCTCGCGAACATTGAAGATAGATTGCTTATATTTTTTGTGAAGTTAACTTTTACCAAAGAGCATGCAGTATATATTTTGTGTTGAAAGTTTGGTCAACCAATCAAATTTAAAAGCAAGATTTTTATGCAACCAAAATAACAGAATGTTTTTTTCATAAAACTTTCGGCATCAATATAATTTACAGTCCAGTGTACATTCCCTTCCTCACAGAAATTAAACATTATTTTTTAAATAAATTATTTTAAACATGGCAACCCCTACACTCGAAATATTATGCGGCATTTGAGCAAGACTATATTTTCGGCGTGTGTTTGAGCATTTTTTATTATTTTACATTTTACAAAGATATTTTTATTGGTTGAAACGGCGAGATGGCGATATTTTTAATGTTTTTTTTTCTGTAATACTCAATTATCGTGATATTTAACACATAAATCAAATGTATTTTATAATTTTAGTAGTTATTTTTTTATGGATAAAATACCGGTCTATATTTATATATATATTTAAATTATGTAAAACGTATATAATTGTTGGATCAGTTAGTGGCCCCTAGTTGATTGGAGCTCTTTATAATGTTTTTGCACCTAAGTGCATGATAACCTTGCATAAAATTTTGAACTCAAATATGTCCGATTGTTGGTACAAGATTTTATGATACAACTAAAATACTTCTTTATAAGCTGGATCTTTAAATCGTTTAGTGGTGCGCTAAATCAGGGCGACCAAGTTCACCCCGGTTTGACGCCAGTACCGCGTTACTGGGCGCGCTGGTTCGCCCATTCCATTTTGATTTAAAGATTGAAATCTAACAATATCTAGGACCTAGGTGCGCCGAATAAAGGTGCGCATAGCTACCGAATATCAAAAGTTGAGAAATTCGAAATTAACTTTATTTAATTTGATTAATACGTAAATTAATAATATATTTCGTGTTCAAAATGTTATGCAAGATTATCTCCTTAATTTATTTTGTCTAGCTTCAAATACCCAAATATATTACACATGTTTATATAGATATACACACTCATGAATTATTTTTTATTTTATTTTAGAATAATATGTCAGTATAATTTATATTGTGTTTTAACTGCATATTCATAAAATGAATAAGGGAAAAACTCAGCAGTATCTACGTTACTGTCCTGGCGGCTATTTCAACCTAGTCAGTTCTGGACGTGGAGGATGTGTCTATCTGGGCAACAGAGGGATTACCGAGCTAGCGGCCGTAGCCGCTGCTCAAGACGTTGTTATTTGGGATCTCAGGAAAAAAGAACGTATAAGAGTTTTGTCAGGAGGTGAGAAGTTTAACTATGATGTTACATGCGTGGCCTCTAACAACTCAGGATCTCTAGTTGCTGTTGGATATACAAATGGATGCATAAAATTGTTCGATACTGCCTCGGGAGAGAGCGAAGTAACATTTTCAGGACATAAAAATGATGTTACAAGCATGTGTTTCGATGAAGAGGGCATGAAGCTTGTTAGTGGATCTAAAGACACAACAATCATTGTATGGGATATTGTAGCAGAATCTGGTTTGTACAAATTACACGGACACAAAGGCTCTGTTACAGCTGTTAAATTTATGAGAACAGAACGTAATATTGTAGTGTCATCAGCCAAGGATACATATATCAAATTTTGGGACATGACCACTCAACATTGTTTTAAGACGCTGACCGGTCACGTGACCGAGATTTGGGACATAGCCTTGCTAGAAGAAGATACATTGCTGGTCACTGGTGGCTCAGATGCAGAACTCAGGGTTTGGAAACTAGAATTTGCTCAAACTGAAGGTAGGATTCTAAATGATACAAGTAATTTCATGTTCAAACGGCAAAAACTCAGCTTATACCAATAACGAAATTAATTCGGGAAAAAATCACGAAACCTATACGTGTTTTTCAGTTGTCGTTGGGGGGCAACACATCGTAAAATTGACGACCTCTCCATTTGCCCCCCAAAATATTATTTTAGATTTAATTCGCTTGTTGATTATACCTTATTCCTGGCAAAAACTAATTTTTTTGGTGGGAGATATTTTTCTAGAAAGAGTTGTTTGGTGTGATGTATCTAGAATGAGCGAAGTTACTTTTACCATTAACCACAAACACGATCGTGTTTAGATTTTCCTCGATCAATTTAATTTTATCAGCAAATGCATTGGTTAACTACTATATCTAGGTATTATTAGAATTTTTTATACTAAATCAATGTAATATTATTTTAGATGGTGAAAACAAAGCATTTGTTCAAAAAGAAATAAAAAAGATAAAGACTGAAGAAGCACCGGAGGGCGAGGAAAATAATCCCGAAGAAAACGATGACGACAACAGCATATTAAGCATTAAAAGAATAGGCTCCATTCTGCGTAGTGGCGAGGGTAGACTCCAAAATATGAGTTACGACAAATCTGGCAGAGTTCTCGCTCTACATGGAACTGACAATATGCTGGAACTATTCATTATTTGTACACAAGAAGAAATTAAAAAGCGCTTGGCTAAAAAAGCAAAGAAAGAGAAGAAGAGAACAGGAGAGGAAATTGATCCCGAGTCTATTAAAGTTACAGTTCAAGAACAATTTAAAAGAGTCAAACCAATCAAAGCTTCCGGAAAAATTAAATCTCTTAGTGTTGTTGACACTAAAGGTATGCTAAAAGATGTTGCGAAAATATTAATGGTCCTTGCGAATAATCAGATGGAAGTTGTTAAAATTGATTCTGCCACAATAGGTTCAGATGCTGAAATAGCAATAACTATTGATAATCTTGGTCACAAATCTCATGTGAGAACTCTTGCATTTAGCCATGATAATACGGCTATTCTGACAGCAAGTTCTGAAGGTTTAAAATTATGGAACAGAGATAGCTTTGCTTGTGTAAGATCAATACCTTGTGGCAATGCCTTGTCCTGTATATTTGCTCCAGGAGATCGACATGTTTTGATTGGAACAAAATCTGGTGTGATTCAAATATTTGACATTGGTTCTGGTGAAATGACTGAAGAAATACAAGCACACAATGGCGAGATTTGGAGTTTAAACTTAACCCCAGATCAAAGATCGGTTGTATCAGGAAGTGGCGATAAAACTGTTAAATTTTGGGACTTTGAATTGATAGAATCAGAGAAGCATGAACGAAAAATTTTAAGTATTCTCCACAAACGTTCGTTGGAACTAGATGAAGGAGTAACTTGTGTTTGCATGACACCAGATTCAAGACTTATTGCCGTGGCCCTCCTGGATTCTACGGTTAAAGTTTTCTTTATGGACAGTTTGAAGTTTTTCTTGTCTCTGTATGGTCATAAGTTGCCTGTTGTTTGCATGGACATTTCAAGTGATTCAACTGTTTTGGCAACTGGTAGTGCTGATAGGTGAATGTTTTTTTTATTTATTTTTGTAGCTATTAGCAATACTTTTTTTATTGTTACATAATGTACAGCATTTAAGCAATAGCTAAGCTAAATTCTAGTGCATTAACTTTATTTTGGCTCTTTTAAGTTGTTTAGACCCATTTGTGTTGCTTTACACAAGATAGTTTTCTTGAAATCTAATTTTAAATTTAGCTGAATCAATGTTTGCGTTGTTCTAGAGTTCTTTATTTGTAATATGCATTTTTTTTGTTTAAGTGTTATTTCCATTTTAGGAATATGAAAATTTGGGGTCTTGATTTTGGAGACTGTCACAAATCAATATTTGCCCATGACGACACAGTGACCGGGTTAAAATTCCTTCCTTACACCCATCAAGTATTCACATGTGGAAAAGATGGAGTTCTGAAGCATTGGGATACCGATATCTTTGAGAGAATAGTTACATTGAAAGGTGATTTTTTTTTCTTTTTTACATCTTCTGTAGTAACGTATGATTATGGTTATTAGGGCGGGTTCATATCGGAATTAGACAAAGAGGGGATATGCAACAGATAAAATTAACCTTTAAAACATTTCTGACCGAAAAAGAATTTTAAAAAATTGAGTTTTAGAACGCGACCACTAAAAAATATATTTGATTACTTATTAATATGCAAAGACGACATTCAAA